>JAVJIF010013623.1:0-76081 GCA_038442645.1 Agave tequilana | reverse complement strand
CCCCCCCCCCCCCCCCCCCCCCCCCCCCCCCCCCCCCCCCCCCCCCCCCCCCCCCCCCACCCCCACCCACCCAAGTTAAACAATTCTTGTGGATGTGGCTTTTAGATTCATAAACAGAGATGTCATGGGATTGAGGAATTTTGGGGTAAGCAAACATTTTGACATTTCAAGAGGCAGGGTGGGGTAGCTAGCCCTCTGACACTATTCGTTTCATTTTAGGGTTTTTCTTATGGTGGTTCTTTAAATTAAGCTCAGTTTCATATTAGTGTTACCAATTTCAGTATTTTTATATTAGCCCCTGACACTATCAAAGTAGCTCCCCTAATTATAACGGGCCCGGCCGTGGGTTGGCCCAGGCCCATCCCCAAACCCGGGGCGTGCCTGAGTTTGGGGATCCTAGCCCACAGCTCTGCCCGGTGGGATACACCGAGGGCCCAAGTTGGAGGGCCAGAGAGCCAACGGCTTTAAGAGTCATGGGGCCAAAAAATGAGGGGTTTTGTAATTTTTTTTTTTAAACAAAAACTCCACCACGGATATATTGGGCCCATAAATTAGCCATTGAGGGGGTTTTTTGTAATTTTTTTTACAAACCCCCTACAGTATAGTGCCCGCATTTTTTTTTTTGAAAAAAAATTACATTTTAGCTGCCTCCTAGAAGATGAGTGAAGAAATGAAAATCTTTTACATTTATATTTGTATCAATTTAAATTTCAATTTTAATTTTTTAAACTACATTAGTAATTTTATGTTTTTATCTATATTTTTCATTTGTATTTGTATCCATTTATCCAATCTATTGGATTGTTAATAAAAAAAAATACATTTTACAACTTGTATCAATTTTGTCCAAAATTGAGTGACTTTTTATAAAAAAATTTTAGATTTTTTTGAAATTTTAATACATTTTTATTTTTTATTAAAAAAACCCTCTCCAGGCCAAGTATGGCCCAGCCTGGCCCGGGTCTCCAGGCCGTGCCTGAGTCCCCCATAGGGGGCCAGGCCGCCAGAGATTTGCGGGCAATAACGGGATGGGTCCAACCCATTTCGCATCCCTGCATAAAGCTAAGGTATAGCCTAGTCATCGGAGAAGGTCGCGTCAGGTCCTCGACCTAAAACCCTCTGATGCTCATGTCAAACCTTGTCCAAGGTGAATCCCTCTAAAAATAGAACAAGAGATTGCAATGCCTAGGGTTATGAGGACGTGCCTCCCGTAGGAGACACTATAGCATGTTTTGTCAACTCATCTTCCAAGTCAAACCGATTGAATATTCTGACTATTAGTGTCCTAATCAGACTAGCAATCAGACCAGTGGAACTAATTTGATGCAACTTAAAGGCTTTGAGGATCTCTAATACAAAAAGGAAAAACTAAAATTTGACGTACTAATATGAAAATAGGCATAGTTTTAAGGACTAATATACATATGAAGAGCCTCTTATTTTAATCAACCCAAATTTAAAAGATTAACTTCATTGTGCAAACAAAAGCACTTTCACCCTGCATAAACTCACCCAACCCAGACGACAGACTTTGGCCCTAGAAATCTTATGTTTTAAGTCCAAGCCAACCTTTGCTTGCAAAGAGTAGAAAATATAAAAGAAATCATTCTTTAACTTTAGAATAATAATGCATGAAAATGGCAAGACCATCATCAACTCCATGACTAGGAGTCAAATAAGATAAAAAAAGAAACCTGCCTCAATTTGTTCATCTTCAGAAATAGAACATTCTTTCTCAGATTGAATACCATCTACTACAAAAATAAACATACAGACAGAAGGAAGAACTGGTTATGGGATTTTACAGTTATAGGGGTTGGGCTTTTAACAAACAGAACATGTGCAACTTTAGATAACCTGAAGGAACAAAAACACACAATTAAATGCAACCAATATAAAAAACAAGTAAGATAACCTGAAGGACTATAACAAACAACTCAAAAGAATACAATATTACCAATGACTAGATTTACCCAATGCAGAAATATTTACAAATGTCAGAAAAAGTTAACAGATTGGATTTCAGAAGACTGAAACAAATTAATTCATTACTGATTAATGCAACTGCCTGTAAATAAATAGGAAGTGCATTTTGTGTGAGAGTTGCAGTTTTTGTTAACAGTCTCAAGGTCCTCAAGTGCTTAATCTTTCAAGTGGCTTCACCTTTCGCCTGTGGCCCATACTGTTCACAAGATCCTTACGGATGCACACTGGAAACATATTGATTCCTGGCATATTTAACCGTCTGAGAACATAAGGAAAGCTGAGCTGATCTCGAGAAGTGAATCGAACCACCTCATTGAACCAGAGACACATAAAGAGGTTTGTCAAAGGTGTGTGTTCCCTCACAATGATGGACGCTTCAGATAGAGCTGCACAGACAAGTAAGTGGGTCAGTTTTATTTCCTGAGGCTAACTTTCATCTCAATTAAATTACAGCAGCCAAATAGTTTGATTTGACTAGTAAACCTAATGCACATCCCAGATCCAAATAGGTTCCCAGATAAATATCATTAGAAATATGACACATTTGCAGCATGATAGGTTGGATGGTATAACATTCATTGCTTAAAACCAAGTATGTCTGTGGCAGTTATTGGCAACATGAACACTTATCCGTAATTATTATTTCTATGGAGTAAATTTCTTGAAAAGATTGTTCGGATGCAGATTCCAAGGGGAAAATCACATAATTAGTTTTGAAGAATTGGAAACTTTTGGTTTAGTTTATTTATTGGTGAGTCCCTTGTGTTGTTATCTTGTTTTTTCAAGTTTCCAAAGGCAAGAGAACATTAATCACTAAAATTTTAAGCATATAGAGCTCAAATTGAACATTTAATGGCCAAAATGCTCAAGATCTTCAATTTGAGACCAATCCCAAAATAAATTTAAGTTAAAAGCTCAAAAAAAGTTAAACCTTGAATCAAATCCTGCAGTGACTATAGGGATCAATCTCCGCATTGACATGCAAAAGTACATCAGAATAAATCAAAAGATAATAAGAGCATCAGGACATGAAATTGGACTCATTATGGATTTCCAATAAAGCCTGGTCCCAGGAGCATACCTTTCTTTCCATTGAATCTTTTGTCATCAGGCATACCATCCCGGCGATACTGTTTTAATTGCACCTCTACTTCCTCAGGAATCGCTTTGTTTTTTCTAACAACAGCATTTGCCTCGTCATACAGGCTACTACGAGCTCCGTGTTCTGAAATTGCTAGGATGGAGTTTCTGCGCCAAAGAAGTGCTTCCAGCACACCTAGTGGATCTCTTCGAAATTGGGACTTTGAATCCACCCAAATTGAATATCTTGCTTGAGGAAAGAGTCGATGGCTCAACATCTGAAGTGATTTTAAACAAAATATGTAAATTGATAAACCATATGATAAGAAGAAACCAGAAGATGTATAAAGAAAATTCAACAACTATTGGATTTTTGACAAAGGGTACACAATTTTTTTTAAAAAAAATGGCCAGGCGGTGTACATAAAAGTAGATATCCACAGTTTGCAAGAAAGGTGAGTTTCGTCAATATCATTATGCACAGAACCATAATTATGATGCATAAAGGGGTTGCCAAAAAATGATCTCAACAACTATTATTATTTTATTACCAAAATCAGCATCAACACATTAGAGAAGGAAATATTACAGCTTAAGTACTTTTCAAATGCGGTGCAGTGCAAGTGAGGAGCAGTTATTTGAAGCATGGGGAAGACACTTCTGAAGAATGAATAAATCTGGCACAAAAATAGAAGTTACTAACAAAAACATACTTTATATATAAAAAATATTTTTACATCTTATCAAGTTCTATTATAATAACTGCCGCTAAAATGGATAAGTGAAATATTCACAATGATTCTACTCTTCACAAAATTAAGTCACTCTGAAATGGTAAGAAAAAAAATCTGCACTACAACATTTTGAAGATGCACTCAAGGAAACATCAGTGTTGAAAGAAAATCTGCAAACTTTCGTACCTTGGGGATTTTTCCATTTAAACGCTGATCTGAGAAAGGAAGATCCTCAATAACAATAATACGCCATTTACCAATCATATGTTTCTCATTAATTTTTATTCCTTCTGTTTCCTGTGCGGCACGAGTAATTACATCCCAAAATGCCACATAGCAAACCTACAGCATGACAAAAGCTATAGATATAAGAAGGAAAATAACAATTCAAATTAAACAAGAATAATCATTGACTGCTATGAGAGAACCTTTTTTAGTGATGCTTCAGTCATCCCAATTGGCTGGTATAAATCATCCCCACCACCAAACGCACATGTAGATACAACAGCCTTGCAAGTTTCCATGTAACTTTTGTCATCATCAGAAATTTTAAACCCCCCATGATCACTGTAGAAACCACAATGCACCACAGCAGTTTCATTCGCCTGGAAATAATCATACATGTGCATGACCAATATGCTAAAATGAGGTGAAAACACAACCAGCAAGAAAGAAGCTCCATCAGAAGGCAATATTAGCCACGCGGAAATGCATTTTCAGCAAAGAATTGCACTAAAAATGGGCACTAACAAGTATTAATGGACAAAATATGCAACATTGAAGATTAATATAATGATTAGCTGAAGAGTATTACCTTGAAACTTTCTTTCCTTTCTTGACCTGTTTGAAATCCAGTGAATAGATTAAATCTTGTAGCTTCTGCATTCTGTCCTAACATCGAAATGTTGCCTCCCATATAAAACTTATCCAAATCTGACTTATACACCACCCTCTTGATGGGAGAGTTGCGCTCTGCACTCTCAGGGAACTCCAGGTCCTGTATTTTGTCAGGGCTAAGTAATTTCAGGCAAGCTGGTCAAATTCAGATAACAAACTAAATCAGACACATCGTTTTAAGGTTAAATCAAATACAAACTTATCTAGAAGAGAAGCAGTAGTAAGAAAGAAATTGAAGCTTACTGCAAAAATTGCCACATAGTTAGCAGAGTCAAAGGATGTAAAAGTTGAAAGTTATGGATTAGAATAATTGGTTTCAAAAAATTATGCAACCAAATCATGCAAGTTTGGAATCAGAAACCTGCATTTGTAAGTTATGAGTCAGTCACCTAACTTTCAATATAACCAAAAGGCTATCAGGCCTATAGCGCACTGGTTAACAAAGATAATTCAAGTTATCAATTTCATGAAGCAGAAAACAGGTCAAACTGAAAATAGGAGAGATGCCTAGCAATCACTAGTTGCAGTAACTTTTGTAACAGACAAAGATCTAGTCCTAAGGCAGGAAGGATCAAACTAATAAAGGATATGTTCGGGACTGAAGCCTCCCCGATTCCGATCTCGACAAACAATAAAATCACACCAAGCACACAAGATAGAGAAATCACATACAAGAAGAAGACACCACAAATTTATGTGATTCGGCCGATCAACTCCGACCTACTCCACGGAACACTGATGCAAAAGATTCACTATAAGAGATATTACAAGTGTTACAAAAGAGAATATAGAGATGTCAAAGGGGTCTGACCCGGGCCGGGCCGAGCCCGGGCACAACGAGCCAATGACCAAGCTGAGCCGAACCCAGCTCAACCTGCCCGCAAAAATGCGGGTGGCCCGGCCCGGACCCGGGTCCAATTTGCTGGACTCGGGTCCGGCCCGCGACCCGGCCGGACTAGGACCGGACCCGGCCCGGACCGGTTAATTTATAAAAAAATTTAAAAATCTTAAAAAGAACTAAGTTCATGCTAAAAATTCTTTAAAATTCTTTAAAATTCTTTAAAAAATCCTAAGTTAAAAATTATAAAAGTTGATGCTTTACAATAAATTCTAAAAATAAAAATTTGACACAGAAGACTCCAGGTTGTGAAATAAAAATGTCAATCTTTATTACTAATAATCCAACAAAATGGATCAATGGATACAATTTGTCAAATACAATTGAACTATAAATATAAAATTTGAAATTTATCATTCATAAATAAAAAAATTACAAGTCTTCAAACATTTTATCATTCAGAAATAAAAAAAATTACAAGTCTTATAGAGGTATTCATTCTTCTGGAGAGTCTTCGGTGAGATCGTCAATTATTTTATCTTGACTTCTCTTTTTCACATCCAACCAATTCTTCCCGCATATGGTCATCTCGATTGCATCCGATGTCAGACGGTTCTCGTATTCTACAGCACTCGACCACCTGTGCTAAAAGCACACTCATGTGTTACTGTAGATGTGAAAAGATTAGTAAATCCCGTGTTATGATGGAAAGCATAGGATAAGTTGATACATGTAATTTTTACCATGCCAAAGTATCAAAAATTTCAAATCCCGAGTCTGCGATCTCAGGAGTTGCGGCAATATAATAATGGAACGTATTTAATGCGTCAGAGGTTCTAGATTTTTTTTAGATGCTGATAAAAAACCTGAAAACAATGAACTTTTATTCCTAGTTGAAGAAGAAAAATTAAGATGAAAAAGAAGATTGTTTATTTCCATAGGTAGCTTCATAAGAATCATATAACTTGTAATTTCACATAGAGAGCTTAGAGAGTTTGAGAACTTGAGTGAGAGCTTGATGCCGAGCTTAAAAGAGAGAAAGCTTGTAGAATTTGAGAGAGAGCTTGTAGAGCTTGTAGTTGAGAGAGAGAGAGAGAGAGAGATTTTGTAGTGAGAATTTTATGAGAATTTTAAAGAATTTGTTGTAATGAAATGGCATGGGAAAGAGGGGGTATTTATGAGTGGAAGAGGGGTTTTTTTGTAATTTTTTTGCAAAAAATCAACCCAAGTGCTATTCTACCCGTTGGGGGGTATTTGCCAAAAAAAAAAATGCAAACAACCCCCTAATGGTTTGATTCTAACCATTGGGGGTATTTGCAAAAAAAAATTGCAAAAGCCCCCCAATAGCTTTTTGAGCCATTGGGTCTGCAGGCTGGACCGCCCGTGTCGGGCCGACACGGGCGGGCCGGGCCTGTAGCCATGCTCGGGCTGTGGCCTAGGTTTTTCGAACCCAAGTCTTGCCCGTGACGGAGCCGGAGTCGGACCCGGGCCGGGCCTGACCCGGGTATACAGTGAGTCGCACCCAGCCCAGGCCACCGCGGGTCATGCTCGTGCGGACTGCTGGGACACAACCCACTTGACATCCATAAGAGAACACTCATCTCTCTAACCTCTTTTTCTCCCTCTCCCTCTTATAGCACTCTCACATTCATCTCATTTTCACACAATAAGAGGATAACAACCAAGCTACCTGTTCCATCCCAAAAGGTCGTTATATAGTGTTAACGAACCCTAACACTGTTCATCACATAATGGCAATTCACACCACTAAAGTGATGCGGTCCAATGACCCAAATCCAACACTCCCATAGTCTAACCCGACTACAACTGGCACAAAGCCAACCTGGATGCATAAATCGGATACGAGATAACCCCAATAATCTCCACCTTGGCTCGAATCCGATGAGCCATACAACCTGGAGATATTTGTTATTCTCGTTATCCACTTCACGGACAAACTTACACACGTCTCCACCTCCCGAGAATAATTCGTACAATCATCACTCTATCCAACTGAGAATTCATGATCACCCCAGTTGTCTCACACCGGACAATCGTGATCACTATACCATGTTCCACCTCGATCAAATACCATGACCCTCCAAAAATAAATCTCAATTAATGTACAATCACATGTGACACAATGTCTTCAAGTAACCCGCATCTAATAAATCATGAGATACAAGACCGTACCTCATTCCGTACAATCAGTATGCACCATCAACCTCCCGATCAAGCCTGACATGTCTCCAAGTCTCCATGATCACCTGTCGATTCTTCATCGATATATACAAAACCTGCTCTAAATAGTAGAATCTGCTCGATCTGCATCTATCATTGAAACTGGAGCACTAAAAATATAGGATTTGACTCATGGATCGCCTGAATCTGACATCGATTCTCTGACTCAACAACCGATCAACCTCAACTGTCGATCTGAATTCAACACTTCTCATGCCTTTCATAGGCTCTACCTGAGTGTTTGGTGTTTGGAGCCCACACCAAAACTTAGTCATTAGCTCCCTATGTGATCACCTATCACAAGATTCTTTTCCACTTAGTGTTTTGTGTTTCACTCAATCACTTAGATCTCACCAAGAGCCTTTTGCATCAACAAGTAATTAACTGCACCATGTTCTCAATATGTGGCCCCAGGAGATTAATTCTCTCGTTATTTCATGAATGACAGCTCGTCGCTTCCTTTAATTTCTTTTTGACTTCTCTTTTCTTTCCTGTCAAGATCGACCAAAAGAAATTACTGCAACCTTCAAGAGAAATTAATGGCGCCTTCTCTTCTCCTTTTCAATCAGAGAAGAGAACTCACAAGAGATCCTGCGCTCACCACCGGCTCCTACCCTGTTGCACTTGACGTTGGCCTCATGTGCTGCCATCACACCACCGCCCGCCTCGAGCTCCCACAGCGTACCTCCGACGATCATCGGCCCAACCACCACCGCCATCGCAAGCTCATCACCACCACTCGCCTCTAGCTATTAGTAACCATCCGAGTGTCGCTGGCACTCGTCGCCGACAACTCCTACAAGCCCAGTGCAGTTCCCTAGCATGCTCCTCCATGGCCATCATGCACCAGCTCTCACTACATATGCATGCCTCCTGCATCTCCTGTGGCCTCCACATGCACAACCTCATCGCAGCTTTTGCATCTCTCGAGCAGAGTCCCACTTGACTCACGCTGCACTACATCACCATGCCTCTTCTCATCTTCTGCAAGCCTTCACGCACGCCACCTGCAAACTTTTGGTACTCCGTGATGCCTTCTACAGCCACCCCACGACCCCATGTTCATGCAACTTTGTTGCCCTCCTTTTATGTTTCTTCCTCTTTCTCACCTTGTTGCTTTTGCTGATCACTACTGTCGACTCGACATCACCCCCTGCTTGCGTACTCCCCACAGATTCATCATCGTGGCTCTAATACCTCTTGTAGGGATGGAAGCCTCCCCAATTTCAATCTCGACAAAACGCGATATCACATCTAGCACACAAGGTAGAGAAATCACACACAAGAAGAAGACATCACAATTTTACGTGGTTCGGTCAGCCAACTCCGACCTACTCCACAAAACACGGATGCAAGAAATCAATATAAGAGATATTACAAAGCTTACAAGAGAGAAGACTCATCTCTCTAACCTCTCCCTCTCCCTCTCATAGCACTCTCTCACATCCCTCTCTCATTCTCACAGAATGAGCACCTCTTACATCCCAAAAGGTCTTTATGTATTGTTAACAAACTCTAACACTATTCATCACCTAATGGTAGCCGACACCACTAAAGTGATCATTTCCAATGACTCAAGTCCAATATGGACTCCCATAGTCTAACTCAACTACAATAAGCACAAAGCCGCCTTGGCACAAAGCAACTTGGATGCATAAACTGGATACGAGACACAATCCCAATAAGATATTCATCAAACAAAAACTTGAACAAGCATCATAAGAGAATTCCCTAGTGCCTCGCTGCTCTGGCATTATGAGGATTCTTCAAAGACAAATGGGCCTTCCCTTTTCTTCAAACTCTTTTAGGACATTACCTGTGTCCACACAACCACTAACAGCATGCCCATATGTCTATAGCACCTAGCATCACTAAAAGTGTCCTAAGTGTGGCTGTATAAAATTATACGGTCTGCATAAATTCCAAAGCCATCGAGCCACTTTGCTTCATAGAAAAAAGCCGACATGTTAAGTGTGCTATTTTAATCCTTTTGATGTTCCTTATTAGTTGCTAGTAAGAGGTATGCATTATTTTTGAGAAAGCGCTAAGATTATTATCAGTACCTACTTTTTAAATTAGTTATTCTTGGCAGCTGTTATCCCTAATGGCTTTACAATTTGTTACTAAGGGGCCGTTTGTTTCGCGTAAAAGTCCGTAATTCGTAAATGACTTACAATCCGGTTACAACTACGGCGTTTGTTTGGACCGTAATTCGTAAAAGACTTACACAACCCAATTATCACTCACTTGTAACCCAATTACCACTCACTTACAGTCCAGTTACAGTTAATTTTGTGGTCATGCAAATTTGTATTATTTTTTATGTTAATATTAATTTTTTTAAATATTTAGCATTTTTAATATTTATTTACAATATTAAAACTTTTAAATCACCAAATAGTTAATTTGTGGTCAACTTTTTCACTTACGACTTAGACATTACGACAACCAAACACCGTAAAACACAATACACTTTTCCACTTACAACTTTATATTACCAACCAAACACCATAAAGTTTACATGCATGTAACTCATTTACAATTGTAAAAGATTTTACCAATTACGAGCTACGAATTACGACCAGTTACGACAACCAAACAGGCCCTAAGAGATAATCTAGCAAATAGGATGCAGAAGCCCCATAGGCACCTTGATCACCCATTTAGAGAGCACAAACACTTAAGCCGCAACCAGGCATGGTAGCTAGCTGCTTCACCATTACCACTTTTTAGCATCTACTTCTGGAAAACCGACCATTATTTCTGGATAAGCATATAGATTAATAGGAAAGCAAGTTCATCCCAATACTCAGCATGTGTGATGCGGCTCAAGAGCAGTTACCCTACAGATTCTAACAAAAAGGTCACATGTAACACTTGATTGGTATTTGGTACAGATCATTGCATCTCTAGGAACAATGTCTAACTTAAGTTACAAGCGGTTGTCATTCTATTCGTAACAACAGAACATGACATATTTACTAAAGCGATAAATCAATATTCTCTATGATGAAAATGAACTTAAATAGAAAGACACTTTACATGCTGACCTCTAGGTTCCATGATCACAGTTTTATTTAGATTCCTTGTGGACGTCACTAATAACTGAGAATGTTGTTTGTAATATGGTTCTTTATCAAAGTTTTTTGTACTGAGGTCTTAAAAATATAAAACAGATAACTAATCCAACCAAACCCAAGCCACTAAAGGTCTAGTATTTAGATATCTCAATGATGTTATGGATTTATTAGATCCAAATATTATGGGAATACAAAACAGGTGCATTTTTTTTCAAAGTTGTGTGCAACTCCTTTGAGATACAAGTATCGTCTCACCTCCCCCTAGAACTCTTAGCTTGATATGACAATTATAGATTACATACTCAACTGATTTCAACAAAAACGCAAGAAACCTAAGTTTGAAAATCCACAATGTTTACTCCGTTTGTCTGAAATCCAACCTGATACGCCATAAACCACCAGGTGTTCTCAACTTCTGTCATCAATTACACCTTCTATGTTCTACGCTATCTTTCCCTAAAAAATGTTTTACCCAATGTTTTAAAAAACCCGTTATGTAACTCGTTATAACCCGTTACAAAATATAACGACACTTATCCGTTATATAACACTCGCAAAAAACGCAGTTCCAATAACGAGCGTTTTTTTTGGAGCGTAACGAACGTTACGTTATGAAAATAACATAACGTTCGTAACTCACGTTATTTACACAAATTGCAAATATAAAACAGTGAAGCGATTTCTCTCTCAAGACCAAATCTACGTGAAACCCTAAATTGGCGACAGCGAGCGAAGCATAGAAGCACCCAAGTTCCTCCTCTCTCTATAGTCGACGCCGACGACGGTGACTCTCTCTCCATTGGTTCCTCTTCAATTTCATTTCTCTCATCAGCGAGCATCAAAGCACCCCAGTTCCTCTCTCGTTGATCTCTCTTCAATTGACGAGGAACTTGTCATTGTATGATTGTAATGCTCTAAAAATAAAAAAAAGCACAACTCTTCAATTGACGAGGAACTCGTCGTCGATCTGTCTTCAATTGACCAGGAACCACACGACATCGAAGCACCTTAGTTCCTCAATACTCACTAAAATTTATTGAGAGACTTGCTAAATGTGTTATATATTGTTTTGATATTTTTTTAGATATTTTAAAATTATTTTTCTATTTATAAAAATTTTAAATATAGTATATATGTTTATTTTTATTAAATAAATATTAAATCGCGTAACCTACGTTATGCATTACGTTATAACCTATGTTAACATAACAAAAGAAAAACGTTATTGTTACGTTATCGTTATTTTAAACATTAGTTCTACCCTATCTTATATGGATCAAGACCTTCTGACAGACCTAAAGTAGACAACTTGATGATATCCCACCAAAGTTCAACCTAACATCCTTCTTTACATCTTATCTCATAGACAGAAGACAATCTAGCAACAGGGGCCAGACACTTGCTAGTGTCAGGCACTAGAGGCAACTTAGCTCAGCAAATGATGATGGAGAATGAATTCTGAACCTAATTGTACCTGGTACACTGATGTAACAACCTCAGTCTCACCCCCCCCCCCCCCCGGGGGGGGGGGGGTGGCTGGGGCTTGACGAAGGTATCAAGTGACTTCAGCTTTTTATGAACTTTTTTGGAGTATGCAGCTTTCTTATAGGCATTTCCTTACAGTGTATGTCCTCCAAATCAGTTTTACGCATGAATTAATATTTTTAATTGAATTCAGTAACTTTGGCACATATGAATTATATATGACGCATGGGCCAGCCGCTCATGCTAAGCATAAATTCATAGTCTGTATAATCTTAGCCAAGGCTTGATTTCATCTAAGGCATGTCAGGAACAAACTGAATTAGCATTGGTTCTTATGCCACAAGAAGTACATGACCAGTTAGCTAAGGTCTGGTTGGTCCAATGCATGTTGTAATACCCCTAATCTAATAATACTGTATTTTAATTTTCACAAGTATTTATTTTGATTTACCGATTATTTTAATTAATCAAGTTAATTTATTTCTCTCTGATTATTATTGTTGAGTATGCAAATTATTTTCAGATAGTAAATGGTAATTTGAATTTTTGTTTGCCACTATTTATTATTGACATTTCTTTTGCTAATTATTATTATTGATATTATTTGTTACTATTAATTGTTTATTTAGTTTGATATTCGTATTAGTGTTAATACTAATCTTTGGTGGTGGTGGTGGTGTCTCCTTATTTAGCTTCTCACCCTATCCCTATTTAACCGTTTGGATCCTACCCATTAGCATACCCGTCATCCATTGCCCATCCAACCCGTTATTTGTTAACCAATAACACATTACCCAATACCTATTTACTTATTTGGATCCTAACCATTTGCCTAGACCCAAATCCACTAACCCATTATGTAATCCTATATAATATCTCTTTCCTAAACCCTACATATTCTTAACCTAGATCTATCTCCTCTTCTTCCAGCCGTCAACACAACAGCACCACACCCCAGGCCTTCCTCCTGCTCCTTGCGCAAGCACCAGCAAGCCGCACCACCCGGATCCCCTTTGGCCTCCTCCTCCACCCGCGCATCCAGGCCGAGCACCCGGCTACCACAGCCGCCCCTCATCGCCATGGCCTGCCGCGCTCAGGCCGAGCAAACCCCCCTCCACTGCAAACCTCCAGCGCCACCTGAAATCCCCTTTTCCTGGCTGCACAGCAGCAGCACGACGGATCAGATCCGGGCCGATCAACAGATCAGATCTGTAGCGAGTTTCCCCCTGCGTGCCAGTTCCTTGGCGCGTCCATCAGCGCAGCAACTCCTTGGCCGAGTCCTCTTGGGTGCCTCCACTTCCGTCTCAGACCAGCCCCGGATCCAACAGAGCTCCAGGCCGAGTCTCTTTGGCTGCGCCCCTCACCAGTGCAGCAGCAGCCCACCATCTCCAGGCCGCCACTAGCAGCGCAGCATGGCCCCTTGCTACGTCTCAGGCCGCCGGAGCTCCTCCCCGACAGCAACCCCTGGCCGCCTCCCCTCCGGCAGCCCAACAGCCCCTGCGCGCAAGCTGATCCAACGACAGCAGCACAGCCGAATCCAGATCTGGACAACAGCAGATCTGCTCCTCCAGACAGCGAGCGAGCGGCGAGTTCTCCCGATCCACGCCAGCCCGTCGTCGGAGACTGACACGGTGGCCTTCTCCAGCACCTTGGCCACCCTCCCATGCAATCCGATGGCGAGGACGACACCACAGCGACTGCGGCAGAGCGACTCGCCGGCGACGCGCACAACAGATTCCACCCGACCAGCAGCACAGGCAGCGGCGAGAGCGGCGATTCCAGGCCCTTCCGGCGAGCGAGAGATCCCCAGATTGCAGCCAGGTCTTTCCCAGCACCCTGACTACCGTCCTATGCAGTCCGACAGCGAAGAGCGACGCCACGGCGACGTAACGGCGACTCGCCCGGTAACGAGCAGATTCCTCAATGTGAGTGTTTATTTGATTTTCAATTATGATTGATTATTTTCCTATTCAATTATTGTTGTATATAATTATTACAGTTGTGACGTCATGATACCATTATACTGATGCATGTTAATTATTTATCGTCACTGTTATAGTGTTGGTCCATGTATTTTAGGTTAGGATATGATAGTCTCGTTCATATGAGGATTGATTAAATAAGAATGTCGCTTCATTGATATATAGGATCTTATTTGTTGGGACTGCTAGTGAACTATATGGGAAGGAGATTTGACTTGGGAATGGTAAAGATAGATTTGATATATCATTTACGTTTAATATATGTGGATTCAGCGTTGCCATGAAGAAGTGGATATTCCCCTTTATATCTTTTAACATTTTCGATTTATGGATATGTATATGTTGTGTACCGAGTATTGGGATATCATGTTGATCTTAATAGAAGTGTGAACCCTTGAGGATTTGGAATCAGATTAAATTGTTAGAGTGAGAGAGCTGAGTTAATTACGGATATATAATGGAATGACTTGACTTACCATGTTAGAATTAGATGCATGCCTATGATATGGGGTGATACCGAGTGTGGGGATATTATGACGGATCATTAATAGAAGTGGTGATTGTGAATACTTATGAATTAGAGTTACATGTTTGAGTGAGAGGACTAGTACTGGATATTGTTGATGCATGTCGGTTGGTGATTAATGTGTCGGATTACTTGATGTGTATTGATACTCGATTGTTATGGAACTATTGGAATCTTAAGTTGGTTGTAATGACTTGGATTGATCTAGACTTATGTTATTTACATTGAATGATGACCAGTAATTAGAAATGACTTTATTAGTGAGTATTTGAGGGACATATCAGATATGACTGAAGTATTGAGTAGATATTCTAGATCACATGTGTTTGAGGATGTTTCCTATTTAATATGATTGGGGTATGTGTTGACTTGTTGATCTCGAGGACATGCATAGTTATTGATTACACCTATTGATAGAGAATTGAGTTATGATGATGTAATCTAGTCGATATCAGTGATCTAGTACTTCAGAGCTTATATGAATTGGTAGAGATGCAACCGGCTATTGTTATATGCAGATGGATATGAGATATTGACTGGTTCCAGATGAGTCTGGCTATTGATTATCATCTAGTCTGTTATTGTGTGAATCCATGTTATTGAAAGTTACTGGGAAAATATTGTTGGACCGTAACACTTTCATTGTTATATTGTTCTACTTCTACCGTTTATACGGTAATACTGTTCATATTGTCATTGTCACATTGATATTGTTACTGTTACTGTCACCGTCCCAGTAATTGACATGACATGGATATTGATTGTTATAAATAATATATACATTGACTGATTTAACTGAATTGAATAATAATAATGTAAATTGACAACTACACTGGGATTGGGGAAATTGATGGAGGAGACAGCGTCTGTATTTTGGGTGGACCTAGGATACAGGTTGCGCAGCCGAGATACGGTTCCACTGCAGGGTTCCGGGGGATGACTGACATCCCGTATTGTCCATATTGTCATTGTATTGACACATTGTTATTGTTATTGTTATTGACTACCTAGCGGTAGGACCTGGTTCAGCGCCAGGTGATTGGCCGTGGTTCCGGGTATGTACGGACCCACCTAAGCATGGACAAAGTCTCTTCTATTAATTTCAATAACTTAGGACCTTGATTGACAGTGCGGTAGGCGTAGTATGGGATGCGTCTACTGCATGTGGCAATTGGTGTTCGCTGACATAATAAATGATGATGAATTGTTAATGCATTGTGACTGACTGTAATTATCTGATTGTACATATATATCACTGTGACAGACATATGATTGTAACCAGGACCAGATTATTATAACTAGGACCAGACTTGTGACCAGACTTGGATACCAGCCTAGTGACATGTGATAGGTTACCTATTGTGACATCATTTGCTTGCTTACTATTGATCAGTTGTTGCCTATCTTTTTCGTTTGTTATCATGTTTATTACAGTTCTGTTATTTATCTGTTATTTAGTCTTTCTACCTGCAGTTATTTCTTACTATTATATATGCACATGGTTTCTTCTGCACGAGCTGTTTCCCCTTTACACACACACTCATTATGGTCGCGTTCTGACGACCCTGGTTTGCACGTCCAGCTATTGGACGATTGTTTCTAATGTGCAGGTGTTCGACGAGACTGTTCGTCTTGCGAGGGACTGGACGCTCTTTCTTCTATTTCTGGTATTTCACCTCTTTATATTCTGTCATTTCCTGATCTGCATTTATTGCTTTCAGCTGCCATGTTCTTGCCATCATTTATCTGCTATCCTTAGAATGTCACTATATGTATTATTGCAGTGTTCATTGATCATTATGCTTCCGATTTATATCTTGTTCAGTTACAATTTAGGCTTAGCGCGTATACGAGGGGTATTTTACCTCGCGTATATGCGTCGCCATAACGTCTCCGTATCTATAGGATCGGGGCGTTACAGAGTGGTATCAGAGCCTAGGTTTTCGACTTGCGATCTTGAATTTTGACTCTTGTTTCGCGAGAGAGACCTAGTTCTTACCGGTAACTTGAATGAGTTATAATTACACTGCAATATACATATACTATTCACGTGATAATATTGACTCCATTTGGAAATTGATCGTCCTCCCTTTGGAATTCCGATCTTGATCTGTTGATATTCCTGATTCCAACACTTCAATTAGGGTGATTTGGATGTCCATCTTGATTTCATCTTTCTTTCCCATTCATTCCTCCTGATTCTATCTCTTGAGATCGGTTACTTCATGTTGAAGCTGGTAGCAGAGATCAGAGCGCGCAGCGGAATCGTGGTGTCCCAACGAGGCAACGTGGAAGATTGTTGTGTTTCTCTCTTAATCTTTGATTTTGTACCATTCCCTACCTTATTTGAATTTTGAGGAAGAAATTTTTATTAAGGTGGTAGAATGTAATACCCCTAATCTAATAATACTGTATTTTAATTTTTCACAAGTATTTATTTTGATTTACCGATTATTTAATTAATCAAGTTAATTTATTTCTCTCTTGATTATTATTGTTGAGTATGCAAATTATTTTCAGATAGAAAATGGTAATTTGAATTTTATGTTTGCCACTATTTATTATTGACATTTCTTTTGCTAATTATATTATTGATATTATTTGTGTTACTATTATTGTTTATTTAGTTTGTTATTCGTATTAGTGTTAATACTAATCTTGGTGGTGGTGGTGGTGTCTCCTTGTGTAGCTTCTCACCTATCCCTATTTAACCGTTTGGATCCTACCCATTAGCATACCCGTTCATCCATTGCCCATCCAACCCGTTATTTGTTAACCCAATAACACATACCCAATACCTATTTACTTATTTGGATCCTAACTGTTTTCCTAGACCCAAATCCACTAACCCATTATGTAATCCTATATAATATCTTTTTCCCTAAACCCTAACATATTCTTAACCTAGATCTATGTCCTCTTCTTCCAGCCGTCAACACAACGGCACCACACCCCAGGCCTTCCTCCTGCTCCTTGCGCAAGCACCAGCAAGCCGCACACCCCGGATCCCCTTTGGCCTCCTCCTCCACCCGCGCATCCAGGCCGAGCACCCGGCTACCACAGCCGCCCCTCATCGCCATGGCCTGCCGCGCTCAGGCCGAGCAACCCCCCTCCACTGCAAACCTCCAGCGCCACCTGAAATCCCCCCTTTTTCCTGGCAGCACAGCAGCAGCACGACGGATCAGATCCAGGCCGATCAACAGATCAGATCTGTAGCGAGTTTCCCCCTGCGTGCCAGTTCCTTGGCGCGTCCATCAGCGCAGCAACTCCTTGGCCGAGTCCTCTTGGGCGCCTCCACTTCCGTCTCAGACCAGCCCCGGATCCAACAGAGCTCCAGGCCGAGTCTCTTTGGCTGCACCCCTCACCAGCGCAGCAGCAGCCCACCATCTCCAGGCCGCCACTAGCAGCGCAGCATGGCCCCTTGCTGCGTCCCAGGCCGCCGAAGCTCCTCCCCGACAGCAGCCCCTGGCCGCCTCCCCTCCGGCAGCCCAACAGCCCCTGCGCGCAGCTGATCCAACGGCAGCAGCACAGCCGAATCCAGATCTGGACAGCAGCAGATCTGCTCCTCCAGACAGCGAGCGAGCGGCGAGTTCTCCCGATCCACGCCAGCCCGTCGTCGGAGACTGACACGGTGGCCTTCTCCAGCACCTTGGCCACCCTCCCATGCAATCCGATGGCGAGGAACGACACCACAGCGACCGCGGCAGCGACTCGGCCTTTGACACGCACAGCAGCGAACGACACCCAATGTGAGTGTTTCTCCTCTTCCTTTGATTCCCCGTATTTATGTATATTTGATTTAATCATGATCCTATTGTGTACATAGATTAAAGTAATGATTGTGTTTATTGATGTGTGCAAGAAGGGGCTTAGATCCATATAATTGCATGAGAAAATTAGTGTCGCCGTTCTCTGTTATCTGCCCTGGCAGAGTTATTAGTCGACTAATACCTGCTATTAGTCGACTAATGCCTCTGCTTGTCGACTAATGTATTCCCTGTAGTCGACTAATTTAGCTTTCAGAAAGTATGGGACTCTCTGTATCACTCTGCTGGTCGACTTGGCATATTTAGTAGTCGACTAATAGTCTTATTAGTCGACTACACTTTACCCTCATCGACTAATCATCACCCCTAGTCGACTTGCCCTCTTCTTATAGTCGACTACACTTCCCCTAGTCGACTTATAGATGACCCTAGTCGACTACAGTTGGCCTGTCAGCTATGTGGAGTTTTCTTTGGATGTAGGCCTTACCCATGGATTAGGTGATGGATATAGATGGATGTACATGACTATTGATGTAACACCCCGCTCCCGGAATACGTACTTAGTTGCGTATTCAGGTTTCTCGATCGTATTTTTTCGATTTACTTCCATGTTTTGTTTTGTATTATGAATTCCTTATATGATTGTTTTGTCTTGGATTTGGATTCGTGGATTCGGAGTCAACCTTAGTTTGAACCGAAGGCCCGATCCCAGAGTATTGCTCGGTTTGGACATTCTGGTATTCCGATTTGACCGGTTTCAGTTAAAACATCGTTTTTCAATATTCTAGATTTTATATGATTTTCTGGAATTTTCCGGAATTAGGTTGAAAATCTTCAAAACCGTGTCGGCCAGTACCGTTGACCGATTCCCGTTTTTAATTTACAAACGGTTTGGAATTTCTAAAAGTGTCTTTTACATTACTTCTTAAAATCATATTTTCTATCTAAATGCATTTTCTGAGATTTATCAGATTTTATCAAAATCCGGCCAATCCGGTGTATACCGAGATTGACGGTTGACTTCTGGATTTTCACCTTGAAATGAGATTGAATCTTTGAAAACCGATTTCACCAAAAATCATTTTATAATATTTATGATTTTTGAGGATTTTTGGGAAACTTTCCGAACTACTTCATTTTTGGCTTTTCCGGTGTTTTCCCAGATACCGAGGAGATTGTCCCATATATTCCACCTTGTCTTTCCCATTTTCTCTCTCCTTCCTGAAACGCGGATCTCACCTACCTGGGATTCTGCATTTATTGTGAAGATCCTCCCCATGTTGCATTTAATGCACTTCAGATCAAACCCCATCAAGTATCATGACTTTCTCTCTCCTCTGTTGGACGCAGCCTTCTCTAAACGCAGCTTTAATCACTGCGTTTAGCCCATTTGGCCTAACGCAGAAGAGTGCTGCGTTTCATGGGGGAAACGCAAGAATCCCCTCCATTGTTTCTTTGTGTTAAAGGTGTGCAACATTAGTTTATTCATATACCTTTATCTTACCCCATCCCTTTCTCTCTCTTCATTTATTACCTCTCTTCCAAAAAGTCTTCTCCTTGATATTCCAACTCCTTTCTCATCATCACAACCGGCCAAGTGGCCAAGAGAGATACATAACCCCCAATTTTACAAAAACCCCTTCCCTTTATTTATTTGCATCACCTTCATAATCCAACTCCTATAAATACCCCTCTCCTTCTTTCTTTCTTCATTTTCTTCTTCTTCTTCTTCCTCTTCCTGCAGCCTCCAACAGAGAAGCCACCAAGAGAGCCTCCTCCTCTTGCTTCCTTTGTCCACCATCTCCACCTCCATATACACTACTTTAGCCACCACCAAGTATACCACCATCAAAACCTCTCCCCAAAACCACCATCCCATCATCTTGTGAAGACCGGTACCCTCCTTTTGGATTGGGGCCGAGCTTCCTTCATCGGTAATATCACCGTAGATCTTTCCGGTAATCGTTCGCGATTATTCCGTGATCGATTTAGTGATATTCGGCAACATAGACCATTTCGGACGCATAAGCTTCAAGCATCAGTTTTAGGCGAGTAACCTCGCTCGCCAATTCATGGATTTGTAAACTCATTTTTAGTATTGTATTTTATGTCGTGCGGAGTGGCTGTACTGTTAGACGCGGAGTTACCTCCTGCGTCTAGGCATTTCCTTAACGCGGCCTTTATTGTATCGTTGCGACGCAAAGCTAAAGCTCGCGTCTGTGTTCTATTTACATTGACATGGCGCGGAGTTATACTCTCGTCCGTGTTCTCCTCATGACCTGATTTAAACGCAGATCACGAGCCTCGCGTTTTGGCACCTTTGCGACGCGAACCCCGCGTCTGCTACTTCCGCGTCTGCTACTTTCGCGTCTGCTACTTTCGCGTATGCTATGCCCATATCAGTGTTCTTCTTGCATTAACGCGACGCAGAAACCATGTCCGCGTCCGCGTTCTCCTCGCGTCCTGACTTGAACGCAGACCTCGCGTTTGAGGCATCTTGCGACGCGAACCCCGCGTCTGCTATCCCGCGTTTACTATTCCCGCGTCTACTATTCCTACGTCTGGTATACTCCTACTTGACACCTACTCATGTTGTACTACCTGTTCCCGTCAAGTCCTGAATGGAACTAAGTGCCACACGGAACAAAGTGCCACACCACACACTTGGTGGGGGCCACCTCTTGAATCTGTGGGGGCCACCTCTTGAATCTGTAGGAGCACCTCCTGTCTGTACCTGATTACCTATTATAACTCCTGTTATGATTCCTGTTATGTAATCCTGAATTCCTGATCATGTCCTGCTTCGATCCTTACCATAAAAGTGTTTATATTATTATTATACAACTTGCACCGGTTTGGGGAAACTGATGGGCCCTGATTAATCATGTTCATGGTGGCATTATCGAGCCGCGCGTGGCCAAATACTTGGGGATCTCCTGGCGGCCACCAGGGATTCCGTGGGGTGTGCTGGCCCCCTACTCCTGATTTTCATGCCGGGTATGCACACGCCCTAGACCTATTTCTATGGGATCTGTGATACTCTATTCCTGTTCGGGCGTCCATAAGTCCCGGTACCTAGCGGTACGTTCCGGCTCAGCACCGGATACTCCTGAACCGTTGTCCCGGGCATGTACAGGGCCATCCGAAACATGATTCATCGCACTTTATCAGTTTCCAAACAACTTGCTCTATAAGTTGTAAGCAGAAGTATGTGTAATGGGACGCATACTAAAACCTACAACTTAGACGGCCTAAGTATAATAATATATTAATATGTAATGCTGTTGTTTTGATTTGTAACTCGAGCTGTACAAGTTCAGGTTACGGTAACATGAGGTAAAGGTATATAGATGAGGGTTTCCTTATTTGGATTATTCCTTCGAGCTACCAATCTCATGGAGCCATGACCTAAACCTGTACAATTAGATTTACTCGTAATCGGTTTTTATTCTGTTTTATCGGTTTTATATTAGCCTAGAGATAACTAGTATTGCCCTATCTACTTTACTGCTTATCTTGTTATACCATGAATGTCACCTTCTATGCTTCTCTTGTTCTAGCATGCTTATGTCTACAACATGATTTTCATGCTTATAATCCAGATTTACTGATACGCATGTGCTTACCTATACTCGCCATTTGGCTTTCGTATTACTACTCGCCTGGGGAGTTTCATCTGACTCCCCTGGATTCTCACGTCCAGGTCCTGGAGCTTGGAGCTAGTGGATTCTCTCTGTTGCTGATCAGAGTAGCGCAGCGGTAGCGTGGATTTCCAGCACACCGTCCTGAGCTCTATTCTTCCAGGCCCCCTGTGTGCCTCTCGAGTTTTCCTTTGGTAAACTCGTGAGTGCCTTTAATACTGTTTACTCTTGTATATCTCTTGTATTCCCGCAATTGCGCCATTCTGGTGATGTAATATTATTGTAATATCGGATCACCTCTGGTGATAACTTTGTTGTACTCATGTGTTGGAATGTATAATGCACCACTGCTTCCGTACTCTGATTCTTGCCTGTACTGATGCTTAGCGTATATACGTGGGGGTATTTCTGACCTGCGTATATACGTCGCAGTGACGTCTCCGTATCTCCCAGGATCGGGGCGTTACAGGTTGGTATCAGAGCTTAGGCTCTCACCTCCTCAGTACGTCTAGATGGCAAATTATTGGTAAAGAAATTTGCAACTGGAATGCATGAGTCTTGGTTATACATTCCAACTACAAGTGCAGAGTTATCTTTTCTTTCTTCTGATCCATTCCTTGTGTCCTGAGACCCATCAATCTTTTACCTTCCAGCTCCTTCTTGTCACCCTTTTTACCAACTCAAATATGGAAAGACGGGGAACACGCAATGGTCCTAGTACCTCTCAAGATGGACCCAACAGAGACAGTGATGGTATGATAAGAATACTTCAAGGGATGATGCAGAGTCAACAACAGCAGACAGAGCTTCTGCGTCAAGGACTGTTGGTTGCACCCCGAGAACAGAGGCCAGGCAATGTCAGATTTCAGGAGATTACAGTCGGCAGTCTTTTCGGGAACGGAGAAGCCTCTGGATGCAGAACAGTGGCTGATAGACACAACAGATCTCTTGAAGGCGGCCCGAGTTCCTGATGAGAACCAAGTGGAAGTGGCCAAGATACAGCTGAGAGATGTGGCCAGAACCTGGTGGTTGGCTGAAGAGGCAACACTGGAGAAACCCATCACATCGGATCAATTCTCAAAGGGTTTTTACGAGAGATTCTTCCCGCAACAGCTCAGAAGGAAATGGAAGAACAATTTATCCGCCTGCAGCAGCGCAATTGGTCAGTGGATGAGTATGCTGCTGAATTCTTAAGGCTCAGCAGATTTGCTCCCTACATGGTGTCAGATGAAGAAAAGCGGGCGAGCAGATTTCAACAAGGACTGAAGATGGATGTCCAGATGTTCCTTATTCCTCAACAGCTGAAGACGTACTCTCAGGTTCTATAACGCCCCGATCTCACGGATACGGGGACGTCACTGCGACGTATATACGCAGGTCAGAAAGTGCCCCCACGTATATGCGCTAAGCATTAAGTACAACAAGGATCAGAGTACAACAAAGCGTGGTATTCATTCATATGCCAACTTAAAAGTACAAATACAAAGCTATCACAGGATATAATAAAATATTACACATTACATATGTCTTTTATCACAACCAAATCCAAAAGTATAATATACAATAAGGACACAAAAGGCTCACGAGTTAGATGAAGACCCCGTGAGTCAAAGAGAGAAGTTTGGCACAAAAGAACAGGAACTAGTCTGTCTGCTCACTAAGAAAAGCTTGATCCTCTGTGGATGGTTCCACTTCGATCCAAGCTTCGGAACCTGAACATACAAATCCAAGGGAGTCAGGACCTCCCAACAATGAACAGGCTACAGCCAAATGGCTAAGAGACAAGAGTAGGAAGGTTAGAACACAAGTATAACGGGTATGAACAAGTAAAACATAATATCCATAAAACAGGAAATCCAGGTAAAGTTGATTACAAGCAAGATTGATTGTATACGCTTAAGTCACGGTCCCATGGGACTAGTACATCGAAGGAATAATCCAAACAAGGAAACCCTCATCTATATACTTTTGTCTCATGCCACCGAAATCCAAGCGTATAGAATCAGAATTTCAAATCACACGATAATCATAACAGGATTACATGACAAAAATAACAGAAGTACATAATAGGAATCATGACAGGGATCACTGTAGGAATCGTAACATAACAGGTATCTATTATTATTATTATTATTCGTCTGACCCATATATCTAAGTATGTGTTTTGGTATATATCCCAACACACATACATCCATATATAAGAAAGTCGAGGGTTGTTACCGGAAGTAGATGGAGAGCTGATAGAGCTTCTTATAGTAGTTCCCATACACCTGGGACCAGCTTGAGGGCCCTAAGTCCCCCTAACACGAATCTCCTGTGGGCCCTGAGTCCCACTAACACGTACCGCCAATATTTTATTCCATCACTATAAGCAAGGTATCATTCCGGCATCCATCACTTCCTCCCATTCCCCATAAAAGTTGTCCTTTTTATGGTTTATTAACATAATTATCAGATTACAGAAACGAGCAGGATCATAACTGGAATACATAACAAGAATCATAACTGGAGATCAGATACTACATTCCCGTTATCGTGATAATTATAAGAATCAAGTGTATCATGCTTGGTGTCAAGAGATAGCATGATAAGTGGTGATATACATCAAGTAACAAGTCACTAAGTACTATATACAAACACATGAACCAAGCATAAGATCCAATATTCAGAAAAGAAATCAACTACAACAGACAGCCAAAGTTAGTCGACTAGGTGGAAGGAGTAGTCGACTAATAGTTAAGGTAAGTCGACTAACAGTCTGGTCTAGTCGACTAAAACTGGGTTCCAGAGAGTTGGGTTTCTGATTCAGGAAAAGTTAGTCGACTATGGTGGAAAGGGTAGTCGACTAACAATGATCTATAGTCGACTAATAGTTAAGGTAAGTCGACTAACAGTGATTTCCAGAGAGTTGGGGTTTATTTTCAGGAAAAGTTAGTCGACTAATAATCAAGATAAGTCGACTAAAACTGTGTTCCAGAAAAGGTTACGTTTCAAATAGAGATCTCTAGTCGACTACCTAGGTCAAGTCGACTAATCGTCGACTGAAAACAGGGTACAGAACAGAATTTGATGGTTGAATTTGAAGGCCAAAAGCATGATTTTGAAGGTACAAGTGTACATGAGTTGTAAACACAAGTATACTAAAAAGTTTACAAGTCTTGGTGAGTAAAAATACTCACTTCGAACGGTTAATTGAAGCTTTACGAGTTCGGAAGGATCGCGGTCGACACTTATCACCAACTTGATCCTCTACGATATAGCCGACAAAGAAAGCTATGATCCCAATTCCAAAGTAGTGGTTGAAGTGGAGATGACAATCCTTGGTGATATTTGGAGTTGGGGTTGAGGTGAAGGAGGGATTTTGGTGAAGGCCAAATCCTTGTTGAAGTGAAGAAAAGAAATAGAAATGTAAAGGAAAAGTTTATATAGGTTTTAGATTTTGTGAAAGAGGTGCAAATAAAGTAGAAGAGAGGGGGTTTTTGCAAATAGGAGAGGATGAGGTGTCTCTCTTTTGGCCACTTGGCCGGCCATGGAAGAGAGAGAGAGAAAGAGGGGCATTAATGTGGAAGTGTGTGGAAGTTGAAATTTTGGAAAAGATTGGAATTTTGGAAAAAAGGAAAAGCTTGTGGCTTGTGGAGGAAGGAAAGAAATAAAGGAAAAGGAAAGAAGAAAAGAATTTAAAAGGGAGAAGATATTTTCTTTGGCTTGGAAAATGAAAATATTGAAAAGACAATTTCCCGGGTTTAAGTCGAAGATGCGGAAAACATTTCGGAAAATACCGAAATCGTCCCGAAATCAAGTATCTTGGAACGACTCGTAAAATTTACCAAAAATCAATAATAATATTTTAAGACTCATGGTGAAATTCGTTTGGAGAAATAATTTATAGTTTTAAAACTAAAAATCCCGGAATCAGTTAGCTACCGACTCGGTGGAATTTTCATAAAATCATAAAATTCCCAGAAAAAGTATTTAGGTAAGAAATGTGATTTTAAGAGAAAATGTCTAAAGGACCATCTAGAAATTCCAAGCTGTTTGCAAATTAAAAATCCAGGAATCGGTCAGCAGCACTGGTCGACACCGGTTTTGAAGATTTTCATTTTAATTCAGGAAAAATCCAGAAAATCATAGAAAATCTAATATATTGGAAAATAATATTTGAAACTAAAATCGGTCAAATACAGAAAGTCAATTGAAAAATACGATCGAAAATCTGAATACGCAACTAAGTACGTATTCCGGAAGCGGGGTATTACAATCCACCCACCTTACAAAAATTGCGTCCTCGCAATTTCGTTAAGGGGTAAATTGAACACGAAGTGGACAAGGGTGAAATCAAAGGCTTCAAAAAAACCAAAATAGGGGTAAGGTGAACACAGGAAGGACCAGGATTGGAAATGAGAGAATGATAAGGGAAATATTTAGAAAGATAACTAACTCAAATGCAAGATCCGGGGTAGTTGTTACCATGATATCCTTAAGATTCCTGATCTGGATACTGGTCTGCACATTCTGCTGCATCTTCTGATGCCTCCGCCGCCATGATGTGAACTTGGCCTCTGCCGTAATCTACTCTAGGTCTTGCTCCTCTCTGTGGATTGTCATACTGTTGGGGTGGAAATGGAGCTCTCTGGTCAACGGGTTCTGGGTTCCTCCTTAGTGGTGGAGTTGGAAGTGCTGGGGCTGGAAGTGTTGGTCTGATTGGTGCCACATGTCCAAACTTTCTGTGCGGGCAATCCCTTAGCGCATGTCTCCCTGTCCCACATGCCAAACATAATCCATTGGCCATTCGACAATCTCTCTTATAATGTCCGGGTCTGTGGCAGAAATTGCATATGATCTGAGGAAGAGGAGGTCGGAATGGTCGCTTCATCATCGGGTCATGGGTTGTCCTAGCTGCATCTTCCTCATCCATCAACTGAAAAGGCCTCTTCATGGCCTGGTTCCTTATTAAGGTCAATTTCTTCTTCTCCAGTCCACGCTCCACTTCTCGAGCTATGGTGAGGACTTCAGAATAGGTCTTCAGCTGTTGGGGCATTAAGAAGACTTGGATATCCATCTGTAAGCCCTGTTGGAATCTACTTGCCCGCTTCTCCTCATCAGTCACCATGTATGGAGCAAAGCGGCTAAGTCTTAAGAATTCCGCGGCATACTCATCCACGGACCGATTCCATTGTTGAAGTCGGATGAACTGTTCTTCCATGTCTTTCTGAGCAGTGGCAGGGAAGAATCTGCTATAGAAGCTCTTAGAGAATTGGTCCCATGTGACCGGCTTCTCCAATCTTGCCTCCTCAGCTAGCCACCAAGTTCTGGCTACATCTTTCAATTGAATCTTGGCGACCTCCACTTGATTTTCCTTTGGAACTCGGGCTGCATTCAACAGGTCTGTGGTGTCCGTCAGCCATTGTTCAGCTTCTAGGGGTTTTCTCCTCCCGTGAATGTGGCTGGTTGCAACCGTCTAAAGTCCGATATATTCCCCGCCTTTGTCCCTTTGGAGCTGCTAACTCTTGCCGAAGGAGTTCCGTCTGTTGTTGCTGATTCTCCATCATCGCCTGGATAACCCTCAGAATATCCACATTCTCTCCCGTGGGTCCATTCGATACTTGTCCAGAGTTGTTACGACCCGATCTTCTATCCATACCTAGTGGTGAAAGATGACTGGAAAGAGCTGGAAAAATGGAAAGATTTTAGGACATGAGGGAAGGAATCAAGAAGGACTAGATAACTTTGTACATTGTAGTTGGCAATAGCAAATTACTAGAATTTGCTGCTTGATTGTACTATAGGAGTGAGAGCCTATGCTCTGA
The DNA here is from genome assembly GCA_038442645.1 of Agave tequilana. NCBI lineage: Eukaryota > Viridiplantae > Streptophyta > Magnoliopsida > Asparagales > Asparagaceae > Agave > Agave tequilana. Next base: position 48,017 of record JAVJIF010013623.1, on the reverse strand, counting down.
TACCATCCTGTAACGCCCCGATCCCACGGATACGGGGACGTCACTGCGACGTATATACGCAGGTCAGAAAGTGCCCCCACGTATATACGCTAAGCATTAAGTACAACAAGGATCAGAGTACAACAAAGCGTGGTATTCATTCATATGCCAACTTAAAAGTACAAATACAAAGCTATCACAGGATATAATAAAATATTACACATTACATATGTCTTTTATCACAACCAAGTCCAAAAGTACAATATACAATAAGGACACAAAAGGCTCACGAGTTAGATGAAGACCCCGTGAGTCAAAGAGAGAAGTTTGGTACAAAAGAACAGGAACTAGTCTGTCTGCTCACTAAGAAAAGCTTGATCCTCTGTGGATGGTTCCACTTCGATCCAAGCTTCGGAACCTGAACATACAAATCCAAGGGAGTCAGGACCTCCCAACAATGAACAGGCTACAGCCAAATGGCTAAGAGACAAGAGTAGGAAGGTTAGAACACAAGTATAACGGGTATGAACAAGTAAAACATAATATCCATAAAACAGGAAATCCAGGTAAAGTTGATTACAAGCAAGATTGATTGTATACGCTTAAGTCACGGTCCCATGGGACTAGTACATCGAAGGAATAATCCAAACAAGGAAACCCTCATCTATATACTTTTGTCTCATGCCACCGAAATCCAAGCGTATAGAATCAGAATTTCAAATCACACGATAATCATAACAAGATTACATGACAAAAATAACAGAAGTACATAATAGGAATCATGACAGGGATCACTGTAGGAATCGTAACATAACAGGTATCTATTATTATTATTATTCGTCTGACCCATATATCTAAGTATGTGTTTTGGTATATATCCCAACACACATACATCCATATATAAGAAAGTCGAGGGTTGTTACAAAAAGTAGATGGAGAACTGATAGAGCTTCTTATAGTAGTTCCCATACACCTGGGACCAGCTTGAGGGCCCTAAGTCCCCCTAACACGAATCTCCTGTGGGCCCTGAGTCCCACTAACACGTACCGCCAATATTTTATTCCATCACTATAAGCAAGGTATCATTCCGGCATCCATCACTTCCTCCCATTCCCCATAAAAGTTGTCCTTTTTATGGTTTATTAACATAATTATCAGATTACGGAAACGAGCAGGATCATAACTGGAATACATAACAAGAATCATAACTGGAGATCAGATACTACATTCCCGTTATCGTGATAATTATAAGAATCAAGTGTATCATGCTTGGTGTCAAGAGATAGCATGATAAGTGGTGATATACATCAAGTAACAAGTCACTAAGTACTATATACAAACACATGAACCAAGCATAAGATCCAATATTCAGAAAAGAAATCAACTACAACAGACAGCCAAAGTTAGTCGACTAGGTGGAAGGAGTAGTCGACTAATAGTTAAGGTAAGTCGACTAACAGTCTGGTCTAGTCGACTAAAACTGGGTTCCAGAGAGTTGGGTTTCTGATTCAGGAAAAGTTAGTCGACTATGGTGGAAAGGGTAGTCGACTAACAATGATCTATAGTCGACTAATAGTTAAGGTAAGTCGACTAACAGTGATTTCCAGAGAGTTGGGGTTTATTTTCAGGAAAAGTTAGTCGACTAATAATCAAGATAAGTCGACTAAAACTGTGTTCCAGAAAAGGTTACGTTTCAAATAGAGATCTCTAGTCGACTAATCCCTAGGTCAAGTCGACTAATCGTCGACTGAAAACAGGGTACAGAACAGAATTTGATGGTTGAATTTGAAGGCCAAAAGCATGATTTTGAAGGTACAAGTGTACATGAGTTGTAAACACAAGTATACTAAAAAGTTTACAAGTCTTGGTGAGTAAAAATACTCACTTCGAACGGTTAATTGAAGCTTTACGAGTTCGGAAGGATCGCGGTCGACACTTATCACCAACTTGATCCTCTACGATATAGCCGACAAAGAAAGCTACGATCCCAATTCCAAAGTAGTGGTTGAAGTGGAGATGACAATCCTTGGTGATATTTTGGAGTTGGGGTTGAGGTGAAGGAGGGATTTTGGTGAAGGCCAAATCCTTGTTGAAGTGAAGAAAAGAAATAGAAATGTAAAGGAAAAGTTTATATAGGTTTTAGATTTTGTGAAAGAGGTGCAAATAAAGTAGAAGAGAGGGGGTTTTTGCAAATAGGAGAGGATGAGGTGTCCCTCTTTTGGCCACTTGGCCGGCCATGGAAGAGAGAGAGAAAGAGGGGCATTAATGTGGAAGTGTGTGGAAGTTGGAATTTTGGAAAAGATTGGAATTTTGGAAAAAAGGAAAAGCTTGTGGCTTGTGGAGGAAGGAAAGAAATAAAGGAAAAGGAAAGAAGAAAAGAATTTAAAAGGGAGAAGATATTTTCTTTGGCTTGGAAAATGAAAATATTGAAAAGACAATTTCCCGGGTTTAAGTCGAAGATGCGGAAAACATTTCGGAAAATACCGAAATCGTCCCGAAATCAAGTATCTTGGAACGACTCGTAAAATTTACCAAAAATCAATAATAATATTTTAAGACTCATGGTGAAATTCGTTTGGAGAAATAATTTATAGTTTTAAAACTAAAAATCCCGGAATCAGTTAGCTACCGACTCCGGTGGAATTTTCATAAAATCATAAAATTCCCAGAAAAAGTATTTAGGTAAAAAATGTGATTTTAAGAGAAAATGTCTAAAGGATCATCTAGAAATTCCAAGCTGTTTGCAAATTAAAAATCCGGGAATCGGTCAGCAGCACTGGTCGACACCAGTTTTGAAGATTTTCATTTTAATTCAGGAAAATCCAGAAAATCATAGAAAATCTAATATATTGGAAAATAATATTTGAAACTAAAATCGGTCAAATACAGAAAGTCAATTGAAAAATACGATCGAAAATCTGAATACGCAACTAAGTACGTATTCCGGAAGCGGGGTATTACAGGTTCTCTCCATTGCCCGTGAAGTGGAACGAGGACTGGAGAAGAAGAGTGAGAACCAGGTGCAGAACAAGTCAGCGAAGAGACCCTTTCAGTTGATGAACGAAGAAGATGCAGCCAGGACAATCAATGGTCCGATGATCAAGCGACCATTCCAACCTCCCCCTCAACAGATGATATGCGGGTACTGCAGGAAGCCCGGACACATTCAACGCAATTGCCGAAGAGCTAATAGGCTATGTTTGGTATGTGGATCTGGAGATCACTCTATAAGTGATTGTCCATTCAAGAGGAATTATCCAGCACCACCAACATTTCCAGCACGAGCAGCACCCCCGGCACTTCCAGCTCCACCACTGAGAAGGAACCCAGAACCCGTAGACCGAAGAGCTCCATTTCCACCCCAGCAGTATGATCACCCACAGAGAGGAGCAAGACCCAGAGCAGACTATGGCAGAGGCCAAGTTCACAACATGGCAGCAGAGGTATCAGATGAAGCAGCAGCAGAGTATGAAGCTCAGTATCTGGAGCAGGAACCTTGAGGATGTCACTGTAACAGCAACCCCTGACCTTTTGTATTTTGAGTTGGTTACCCTTGTCCAGCTACCCCTGATCTTTTGTATCTTGGGTTAATTATCTTTTCTAAGTATTCCACATCATCATCATCTCATTGTTCATCCTGGTCCTTCCTGTGTTCATCTTAACCCTGTTTTGGTTTTTCGAAGCCTTTGTTTCCACCCTTGTCCTTCTTGTGTTCAATTTGCCCCTTATCGAAATTGCGAGGACGCAATTTTTTGTAAGGTGGATGGATTGTAACACCCCGCTCCCGGAATACGTACTTAGTTGCGTATTCAGGTTTCTCGATCGTATTTTTCGATTTGCTTCCATATTTGTTTTGTATTATGAATTCCTTATATGATTGTTTTGTCTTGGATTTGGATTCGTGGATTCGGAGTCAACCTTAGTTTGAACCGAAGGCCCGATCCCAGAGTATTGCTCGGTTTGGACATTCTGGTATTCCGATTTGACCGGTTTCAGTTTTAAACATCGTTTTCCAATATTCTAGATTTTATATGATTTTCTGGAATTTTCCGGAATTAGGTTGAAAATCTTCAAAACCGGTGTCGGCCAGTACCGTTGACCGATTCCCGGATTTTTAATTTACAAACGGTTTGGAATTTCTAAAAGTGCCTTTTGACATTACTTCTTAAAATCATATTTTCTATCCAAATGCATTTTCTGAGATTTATCAGATTTTATCAAAATCCGGCCAATCCGGTGTATACCGAGATTGACGGTTGACTTCTGGATTTTCACCTTGAAAATGAGATTGAATCTTTGAAAACCGATTTCACCAAAAATCATTTTATAATATTTATGATTTTTGAGGATGTTTGGAAAACTTTCCGAACTACTTCATTTTTGGGCTTTTCCGGTGTTTTCCCAGATACCGAGGAGATTGTCCCATATATTCCACCTTGTCTTTCCCCATTTTCTCTCTCCTTCCTGAAATGCGGATCTCACCTACCTGGGATTCTGCATTTATTGTGAAGATCCTCCCCATGTTGCATTTAATGCACTTCAGATCAAACCCCATCAAGTATCATGACTTTCTCTCTCCTCTGTTGGACGCAGCCTTCTCTAAACGCAGCTTTAATCACTGCGTTTAGCCCATTTGGCCTAAACGCAGAAGAGTGCTGCGTTTCATGGGGGGAAACGCAAGAATCCCCTCCATTGTTTCTTTGTGTTAAAAGGTGTGCAACATTAGTTTATTCATATACCTTTATCTTACCCCATCCCTTTCTCTCTCTTCATTTATTACCTCTCTTCCAAAAAGTCTTCTCCTTGATATTCCAACTCCTTTCTCATCATCACAACCGGCCAAGTGGCCAAGAGAGATACATAACCCCAATTTTACAAAAACCCCCTTCCCTTTATTTATTTGCATCACCTTCATAATCCAACTCCTATAAATACCCTCTCCTTCTTTCTTTCTTCATTTTCTTCTTCTTCTTCTTCTTCCTTGCTTCCTGCAGCCTCCAACAGAGAAGCCACCAAGAGAGCCTCCTCCTCTTGCTTCCTTTATCCACCATCTCCACCTCCATATACACTACTTTAGCCACCACCAAGTATACCACCATCAAAACCTCTCCACAAAACCACCATCCCATCATCTTGTGAAGACCGGTACCCTCCTTTTGGATTGGGGCCGAGCTTCCTTCGTCGGTAATATCACCGTAGATCTTTCCGGTAATCGTTCGCGATTATTCCGGTGATCGATTTAGTGATATTCGGCAACATAGACCATTTCGGACGCATAAAGCTTCAAGCATCAGTTTTAGGCGAGTAACCTCGCTCGCCAATTCATGGATTTGTAAACTCATTTTTAGTATTGTATTTTATGTCGTGCGGAGTGGCTGTACTGTTAGACGCGGAGTTACCTCCTGCGTCTAGGCATTTCCTTAACGCGGCCTTTATTGTATCGTTGCGACGCAAAGCTAAAGCTCGCGTCTGTGTTCTATTTACATTGACATGGCGCGGAGTTATACTCTCGTCCGCGTTCTCCTCATGACCTGATTTAAACGCAGATCACGAGCCTCGCGTTTTGGCACCTTTGCGACGCGAACCCCGCGTCTGCTACTTCCGCGTCTGCTACTTTCGCGTCTGCTACTTTCGCGTATGCTATGCCCATATCAGTGTTCTTCTTGCATTAACGCGACGCAGAAACCATGTCCGCGTCCGCGTTCTCCTCGCGTCCTGACTTGAACGCAGACCTCGCGTTTGAGGCATCTTGCGACGCGAACCCCGCGTCTGCTATCCCGCGTTTACTATTCCCGCGTCTACTATTCCTACGTCTGGTATACTCCTACTTGACACCTACTCATGTTGTACTACCTGTTCCCGTCAAGTCCTGAATGGAACTAAGTGCCACACGGAACAAAGTGCCACACCACACACTTGGTGGGGGCCACCTCTTGAATCTGTGGGGGCCACCTCTTGAATCTGTAGGAGCACCTCCTGTCTGTACCTGATTACCTGTTATAACTCCTGTTATGATTCCTGTTATGTAATCCTGAATTCCTGATCATGTCCTGCTTCGATCCTTACCATAAAAGTGTTATATTATTATTATACAACTTGCACCGGTTTGTGGGAAACTGATGGGCCCTGATTAATCATGTTCATGGTGGCATTATCGAGCCGCGCGTGGCCAAATACTTGGGGATCTCCTGGCGGCCACCAGGGATTCCGTGGGGTGTGCTGGCACCCCTACTCCTGATTTTCATGCCGGGTATGCACACGCCCTAGACCTATTTCTATGGGATCTGCGATACTCTATTCCTGTTCGGGCGTCCATAAGTCCTGGTACCTAGCGGTACGTTCCGGCTCAGCACCGGATACTCCTGAACCGTTGTCCCGGGCATGTACGGGGCCCATCCGAAACATGATTCATCGCACTTTATCAGTTTCCAAACAACTTGCTCTATAAGTTGTAAGCAGAAGTATGTGTAATGGGACGCATACTAAAACCTACAACTTAGACGGCCTAAGTATAATAATATATTAATATGTAATGCTGTTGTTTTGATTTGTAACTCGAGCTGTACAAGTTCAGGTTACGGTAACATGAGGTAAAGGTATATAGATGAGGGTTTCCTTATTTGGATTATTCCTTCGAGGTACCAATCTCATGGAGCCATGACCTAAACCTGTACAATTAGATTTACTCGTAATCGGTTTTTATTCTGTTTTATCGGTTTTATATTAGCCTAGGAGATAACTAGTATTGCCCTATCTACTTTACTGCTTATCTTGTTATACCATGAATGTCACCTTCTATGCTTCTCTTGTTCTAGCATGCTTATGTCTACAACATGATTTTCATGCTTATAATCCAGATTTACTGATACGTATGTGCTTACCTATACTCGCCATTTGGCTTTCGTATTACTACTCGCCTGGGGAGTTTCATCTGACTCCCCTGGATTCTCACGTCCAGGTCCTGGAGCTTGGAGCTAGTGGATTCTCTCTATTGCTGATTAGAGTAGCGCAGCGGTAGCGTGAATTTCCAGCACACCGTCCTGAGCTCTATTCTTCCAGGCCCCCTGTGTGCCTCTCGAGTTTTCCTTTGGTAAACTCGTGAGTGCCTTTAATACTGTTTACTCTTGTATATCTCTTGTATTCCCGCAATTGCGCCATTCTGGTGATGTAATATTATTGTAATATCGGATCACCTCTGGTGATAACTTTGTAATTGTACTCATGTGTTGGAATGTATAATGCACCACTGCTTCCGTACTCTGATTCTTGCCTGTACTGATGCTTAGCGTATATACGTGGGGGTATTTCTGACCTGCGTATATACGTCGCAGTGACGTCTCCGTATCTCCCAGGATCGGGGCGTTACAATTGATGGATGGATATGATTTCCTAGAGATGGATATTGTTGGGAATGTCTTGATCTAATAGGTCTTATGCATGTATTGGATATGTTGCCAAGTGTAGGGATATCATGACTGATCTTAATAGAAGAGGGAATCTGTGAAGACTTATGGTTCAGCGTAGATTTATTGGAGTGAGAGGACTAGTGATGATTATTGATATATGTTGGAATGACAGTTTATGTATCAGATTACTAGATGTGTAATGAAACTAGATGATTATAGAACTATTGGGATCTGAGTTGTTTGTAATGACGTTGGATTGATCTGGACTTATATTATTTGCATTGAATGATGATCAGTAATTAGACAAGACTTTATTAGTGGGTATTTGAGGACATATCAGATATGACTGGATTTAGTTGAGTTGTGACTTAAATTGATCTTGAGTTAGAGGTTATCCAGGATCTATATTCCTTTTTATTGGAGCCTGTCTTGTATTGTGGTGAGATTGACGTTGCAGGCATTTGGGATCTGTTAGATGCTATGTTGTTGATGTTGATTATCAAGAGTAGATATTCTAGATTACTTATTGAGGATGTTGACTGTTTAGATATAATTCAATATGTATTGACTTGTTGATCTCGAGGACATACCATATACTTCATGATTGGTTATTGATTATTTTAGTTAACAGAGATGACTTATTATGATAGTGATCTACATCTTGGAGTTTGATAATAGTTATTTTTTGATCTCAGTTATTGAGGGTTATAGGATTAGGACATATTGGTATTGAGGAGAGGACTAATTACATATTCATTGATATAGAGTTACCGTTTTGGATTACACTGATACGGACTGATACTTAATGACTCATGAGGATTGTATTGGGACTATAAGTTGATGGATTAGTTACTGATATCTCTTTAGTATGAATGGATGAGATTATGGTCAGCTTTAGTTGAGACTGTTTATTGAGCAGTAGTTAGACTGTTACTGTTATTTTATCCATGTTATTGAAGTTACTGGGAAATGATTGTTTGACCGTAAGCACGGTACAGTTCTATTGTTCATCGTATACACGGTTACTGTTACTGTTACTGTTACTGTTACTAATATTGTTCACCGTGTATACGATTACTGATTGACTGTTACTGTACTGATATTGTTACCGTCCCGTAGCATCCCAGTAATTGGAATGGCATAAGATATTGATTGTCACTAATGGCATTACCTCACTGACTGTGCACTAGACACCTTTTACTGGACCTTGACATATGACTGTATCACTGTTACTTGACATCTAATACTCCTGTACCCCCTGTATCCATGTCCCATGCACTGTTGACCTGTTAATAGCACAGTCAAACCGGCGTCCGGCGGTTTGCCGCCTGGTGTCGGGATTGACGAGGATGTATCCCACAATCGTGCTAGCGTCCGGCGGATCTTGAAAGGAACTAAGTGCCACGTGGAGCAAAGTGCCACACCATACACATGGTGGGGGCCACCTCTTGAATCCACGGGGGCCACCTCTAGAATCCTGTTTCCCTCAGAGCAAAGTGCCACACGGAGCAAAGTGCCACACCATACACATGGTGGGGGCCACCTCTTGAATCTGTGGGGGCCACCTCTTGAATCTGTAGGGCTATCTATTGTACGTGACGTCTGGTGTTAGCGTGATATTGCATTCTCAGTGCCTATTAGCATCCACACGCACTTGTATGATGATAACCCCTAGGATGCATGTTATTTGGTTCTCTTTCCCTATTCGAACAATGATACCCGCATATCGGAGTTCGGATGAGTTATACTGGATGTGCGGGCTCCAGGGTGAACTGTCGGATGTTGTGGGACGCCGGTGGGAAAGTGATAAAGATAACGTAGAACATTACTGATTGTTATTGAATGAATTGAATGAACACATTGTGTTATACCCTGAATGGTTACCCTGCCTTATGACACATGACTGTATACATGATAGTAACCAGGACCTCATGATTGTAACCAGGACTAGACTTATGATCAGACTTGGATACCAGTTTAGTGACATGTGATGGATACCTATTTGACATTGATTGCATATTTACAGTTGTGTCATTTGTCTGCTACCTGTATTCATGTTTTTATCATATGTGTTACTGTTCAGTTATTTATTGTGTTATTTAGTCTTTCTATCTGCAGTTGTTCTTACCATTATATATGCACATGGTTTCTTCTGCACGAGCTGCTTCCCCTTTACACACACACTCATTATGGTCGCGTTCTGACGACCCTGGGTTTGCACGTCTAGCTATTGGACGGTTGTTCTAATGTGCAGGTATTCAATGAGACGGTACGCCTTGCGAGGAGCTTGGGTCCTCTCCCTTTGATTCTGGTATACTTGCATTTTATTCTTGTTATTATTCTTTGTTCCTATATATCACCTTTGACTTCTGTTCAGCTGCCATTTTCTTCCTGTTGTTCATTGCTATCATGAGTAGTCTTATATGCATTATTGCAGTGGTCATTGATTATTATAATTCTGATTATAGCTTGTTCAGGTTACAATTTAGGCTTAGCGCGTATACGTGGGGTATTTTCCACGCGTATATGCGTCGCCATAACGTCTCCGTATCCTTAGGATCGGGGCGTTATAGAGTGGTATCAGAGCCTAGGTTTTCGACTTACGATCTCAAATTTTGACTCTTGTTTCGCGAGAGAGACCTAGTTCTTACCGGTAACTTGAATGAGTTATAATTACACTGCAATATACATATACTATTCACATGATAATATTGACCCCATTTGGAAATTGATCGTCCTCCCTTTGGAATTCCGATCTTGATCTGTTGATATTCCTGATTCAAACACTTCAATTAGGGTGATTTGGATGTCCATCTTGATTTCATCTGTCTTTCCTATTCATTCCTCCTGATTCTATCTCTTGAGATCGGTTACTTCATGTTGAAGCTGGTAGCAGAGATTAGAGCGCGCAGTGGAATCGTGGTGTCCCAACGAGGCAACGTGGAAGATTGTTGTGTTCTCTCTTAATCTTTGATTTTGTACCATTCCCTACCTTATTTGAATTTCGAGGACGAAATTTTTATTAAGGTGGGTAGAGTGTAATACCCCTAATCTAATAATACTGTATTTTAATTTTTCACAAGTATTTATTTTGATTTACCGATTATTTTAATTAATCAAGTTAATTTATTTCTCTCTTGATTATTATTGTTGAGTATGCAAATTATTTTCAGATAGTAAATGGTAATTTGAATTTTATGTTTGCACTATTTATTATTGACATTTCTTTTGCTAATTATTATTATTGATATTATTTGTGTTACTATTAATTGTTTATTTAGTTTCATATTCGTATTAGTGTTAATACTAATCTTGGTGGTGGTGGTGGTGTCTCCTTGTTTAGCTTCTCACCCTATCCCTATTTAACCGTTTGGATCCTACCCATTAGCATACCCGTTCATCCATTGCCCATCCAACCCGTTATTTGTTAACCCAATAACACATACCCAATACCTATTTACTTATTTGGATCCTAACCGTTTGCCTAGACCCAAATCCACTAACCCATTATGTAATCCTATATAATATCTCTTTCCCTAAACCCTAACATATTCTTAACCTAGATCTATGTCCTCTTCTTCCAGCCGTCAACACAACAGCACCACACCCCAGGCCTTCCTCCTGCTCCTTGCGCAAGCACCAGCAAGCCGCACACCCCGGATCCCCTTTGGCCTCCTCCTCCACCCGCGCATCCAGGCCGAGCACCCGGCTACCACAGCCGCCCCTCATCGCCATGGCCTGCCGCGCTCAGGCCGAGCAACCCCCCTCCACTGCAAACCTCCAGCGCCACCTGAAATCCCCCCTTTTTCCTGGCAGCACAGCAGCAGCACGACGGATCAGATCCAGGCCGATCAACAGATCAGATCTGTAGCGAGTTTCCCCCTGCGTGCCAGTTCCTTGGCGCGTCCATCAGCGCAGCAACTCCTTGGCCGAGTCCTCTTGGGCGCCTCCACTTCCGTCTCAGACCAGCCCCGGATCCAACAGAGCTCCAGGCCGAGTCTCTTTGGCTGCGCCCCTCACCAGCGCAGCAGCAGCCCACCATCTCCAGGCCGCCACTAGCAGCGCAGCATGGCCCCTTGCTGCGTCCTAGGCCGCCGGAGCTCCTCCCCGACAGCAGCCCCTGGCCGCTTCCCCTCCGGCAGCCCAACAGCCCCTGCGCGCAGCTGATCCAACGGCAGCAGCACAGCCGAATCCAGATCTGGACAGCAGCAGATCTGCTCCTCCAGACAGCGAGCGAGCGGCGAGTTCTCCCGATCCACGCCAGCCCGTCGTCGGAGACTGACACGGTGGCCTTCTCCAGCACCTTGGCCACCCTCCCATGCAATCCGATGGCGAGGAACGACACCACAGCGACCGCGGCAGCGACTCGGCCTTTGACACGCACAGCAGCGAACGACACCCAATGTGAGTGTATTCTCCTCTTCCTTTGATTCCCCGTATTTATGTATATTTGATTTAATCATGATCCTATTGTGTACATAGATTAAAGTAATGATTGTGTTTATTGATGTGTGCAAGAAGGGGCTTAGATCCATATAATTGCAAGAGAAAGTTAGTGTCGGCGTGTCTCTGTTATCTGCCCTGGCAGAGTTATTAGTCGACTAATACCTGCTATTAGTCGACTAATGCCTCTGCTAGTCGACTAATGTATTCCCTGTAGTCGACTAATTTAGCTTCCAGAAAGTATGGGACTCTCTGTATCACTTTGCTGGTCGACTTGGCATATTTAGTAGTCGACTAATAGTCTTATTAGTCGACTACACTTTACCCTCAAGTCGACTAATCATCACCCCTAGTCTACTTGCCCTCTTCTTATAGTCGACTACACTTCCCCTAGTCGACTTATAGATGACCCTAGTCGACTACAGTTGGCCTGTCAGCTATGTGTAGTTTTTTTATTGGATGTAGGCCTTACCCATGGATTAGGTGATGGATATAGATGGATGTACATGACTATTGATGGATGGATATGATTTCCTAGAGATGTATATTGTTGGGAATGTCTTGATCTAATAGGTCTTATGCATGTATTGGATATGTTGCCAAGTGTAGGGATATCATGACTGATCTTAATAGAAGAGGGAATCTGTGAAGACTTATGGTTCAGCGTAGATTTATTGGAGTGAGAGGACTAGTGATGATTATTGATATATGTTGGAATGACAGTTTATGTATCAGATTACTAGATGTATAATGAAACTAGATGATTATAGAACTATTGGGATCTGAGTTGTTTGTAATGACGTTAGATTGATCTGGACTTATATTATTTGCATTGAATGATGATCAGTAATTAGACAAGACTTTATTAGTGGGTATTTGAGGACATATCAGATATGACTGGATTAGTTGAGTTGTGACTTAAATTGATCTTGAGTTAGAGGTTATCCAGGATCTATATTCCTTTTTATTGGAGCCTGTCTTGTATTGTGGTGAGATTGACGTTGCAGGCATTTGGGATCTGTTAGATGCTATGTTGTTGATGTTGATTATCAAGAGTAGATATTCTAGATTACTTATTGAGGATGTTGACTGTTTAGATATAATTCAATATGTATTGACTTGTTGATCTCGAGGACATACCATATACTTCATGATTGGTTATTGATTATTTCAGTTAACAGAGATGACTTATTATGATGGTGATCTACATCTTGGAGTTTGATAATAGTTATTTTTTGATCTCAGTTATTGAGGGTTATAGGATTAGGACATATTGGTATTGAGGAGAGGACTAATTACAGATTCATTGATATAGTAGTTACCGTTTTGGATTACACTGATACGGACTGATACTTAATGACTCATGAGGATTGTATTGGGACTATAAGTTGAAGGATTAGTTACTGATATCTCTTTAGTATGAATGGATGAGATTATGGTCAGCTTTAGTTGAGACTGTTTATTGAGCAGTAGTTAGACTGTTACTGTTATTTTATCCATGTTATTGAAGTTACTGGGAAATGATTGTTTGACCGTAACCACGGTACAGTTCTATTGTTCATCGTATACACGGTTACTGTTACTGTTACTATTACTGTTACTGATATTGTTCACCGTGTATACGATTACTGATTGACTGTTACTGTACTGATATTGTTACCGTCCCGTAGCATCCCAGTAATTGGAATGGCATAAGATATTGATTGTCACTAATGGCATTACCTCACTGACTGTGCACTAGACACCTTTTACTGGACCTTGACATATGACTGTATCACTGTTACTTGACATCTAATACTCCTGTACCCCCCTGTATCCATGTCCCATGCACTGTTGACCTGTTAATAGCACAGTCAAACTGGCGTCCGGCGGTTTGCCGCCTGGTGTCGAGATTGACGAGGATGTATCCCACAATCGTGCTAGCGTCCGGCGGATCTTGAAAGGAACTAAGTGCCACGTGGAGCAAAGTGCCACACCATACACATGGTGGGGGCCACCTCTTGAATTCACGGGGGCCACCTCTAGAATCCTGTTTCCCTCAGAGCAAAGTGCCACACGGAGCAAAGTGCCACACCATACACATGGTGGGGGCCACCTCTTGAATCTGTGGGGGCCACCTCTTGAATCTGTAGGGCTATCTATTGTACGTGACGCCTGGTGTTAGCGTGATATTGCATTCTCAGTGCCTATTAGCATCCACACGTACTTGTATGATGATAACCCCTAGGATGCATGTTATTTGGTTCTCTTTCCCTATTCGAACAATGATACCCGCATATCGGAGTTCGGATGAGTTCTACTGGATGTGCGGGCTCCAGGGTGAACTATCGGATGTTGTGGGACGCCGGTGGGAAAGTGATAAAGATAACGTAGAACATTACTGATTGTTATTGAATGAATTGAATGAACACATTGTGTTATACCCTGAATGGTTACCCTGCCTTATGACACATGACTGTATACATGATTGTAACCAGGACCTCATGATTGTAACCAGGACTAGACTTATGATCAGACTTGGATACCAGTTTAGTGACATGTGATGGATACCTATTTGACATTGATTGCATATTTACAGTTGTGCCATTTGTCTGCTACCTGTATTCATGTTTTTATCATATGTGTTACTGTTCAGTTATTTATTGTGTTATTTAGTCTTTCTATCTGCAGTTGTTCTTACCATTATATTTGCACATGGTTTCTTCTGCACGAGCTATTTCCCCTTTACACACACACTCATTATGGTTGCGTTCTGACGACCCTGGGTTTGCACGTCCAGCTATTGGACGGTTGTTCTAATGTGCAGGTATTCGATGAGACGGTACGCCTTGCGAGGAGCTTGGGTCCTCTCCCTTTGATTCTGGTATACTTGCATTTTATTCTTATTATTATTCTTTGTTCCTATATATCACCTTTGACTTCTGTTCAGCTGCCATTTTCTTCCTGTTGTTCATTGCTATCATGAGTAGTCTTATATGTATTATTGCAGTGGTCCTTGATTATTATAGTTCTGATTATAGCTTGTTCAGGTTACAATTTAGGCTTAGCGCGTATACGTGGGGTATTTTCCTCGCGTATATGCGTCGCCATAACGTCTCCGTATCCTTAGGATCGGGGCGTTACACTTACGACCTTTCCTGAGGGCTTCAAACGGTTCAATAATACACTCACAAAGACCAGAATCCAGACAGGATCAGGCTCTGGGCATTTGAAAAGATTGTCAGTCTAATCATGAAGGCCAAAAACAAGATGAAGACCAAAATATTCCGAAATCCTTCCCAGAGCACCACGGGGTTTCAAAAACTTTGGAAGGGGGTTTTGTAGGCTACTAAAAATTACTGAAGATAAAGCCTCAAACATGGGCCTCAAACCAATGCGAGATTAACACTTCATCAACAACAGACACGAGGGTCGCGTTATATGCTAAACGCAACAGTCACGCTGCTCCTCAAACGCAAGCCTGTGAGCTCCGCGTTTCAGCTCAACACGTAACTCTGTGAGCTCCGCGTTTCAACTCAACACGTGACTCTGTGAGCTCCATGTTTCAACTCAACAAGCAAGCATGTGAGCTCCGTGTTTCTTTATCAGAGCGAGGTCCGCGTCCAGCGCGAGATCCATGTTTCTGATGTAACAGACAACAGTTACTGGGTCAATCAATACCCACTTTCTCTCCACATAATGGAGTATAAACCCCTATTATGGAGAAATCTAAGGGGGCAATTATTCTCTTGAAAAGCCCTATAAATAACTATAAAAGCTAGGAAATGGAGATGAGACTTTTAACTGAAACTCTGAAGGTTAGATTTTTCAGACGCTCTTAGTTCATATTCTTGGCTTTTGAAAGCTTGAAGACTTCTAAGAAAGAAATGTCTTATTGGAGGAGAAAACTCTAAAACTTGTTGAGCTCAAGTAGAGTTTTAATCTCTTTGAGATTTTTAGCTACTAATTAATGTTTCATACCTTATCAATGTGCTTCAAAGCAGATCAAGAAGAAGATTCAGAGACAAGCTTTCGGTTCGGTTCATCGACGGAGAATAAGATTCATTCTTCATCGCTACATAAAAAACCTAGTTTTAAACAAAGAAGAGATTCAATTGTTCTTCCCTCTTCTATAATCGTATTGATCCTTGTAACTCTCTTTGCAGTTAATAAAGATTTTTACACACTTTAAATTTTCCGATCCCACACCAACCCCGAAAAGCCTTTTGATACTTGTACATGGATACTTGTATTATCGTGTTTGCGATGGTTGATTTTGATACTTGTATTTGGATATTTTGAGAAATTTTGAGAAACTTTGAGTTATTTGGATATGAATTTTGAAACTTTGATATGATATGAACATTAGAATGAATTCAGTTATTCTGTTATGGCACGACTTGTGTTATTCTAATATGATATGATATTGTGATATTTGTGTTACGAGCGGTGATACTGTGATATTATTGTGTATTTCTGATATTTATTTAAATTTTTGTGATATTGTGAAATTTATACAAGTTGTGATTTTGTGATACAAGGATATGCTTTATACAGGTTGTATCATGCGTGTGAGTTGCTGAATTTTTTTTCCAAGTGTTCTTTGTTCGGGGTTGACAACCCGGACAAAGCAAAATAGAAGGAAAAAAAGAAAATTGACTTTGTCCTGGGTTGCCAACCCGATCAAAGCCTTTTTTATTTTCTTTTGGATTTTTGTTCGCGGTTTTCAACCCTGGAGAAAGCAAACTTGGGTTCTTTTTTTAGCCCAAGTCTTTTATTTGAGGTTGGTAACCCAGAACGAAGCCAAACTTAAAAAAAAAAATAATAACATAGTCTTTGTCCAGAGTTGCCAACCCCGGACAAAGCACATGGGTAAAAAAAAGCCCAAGTGTGTTTCGTTCGGGTTGACAACCCCAGACAAAGAGCTTTATGGGCAAAAAAATTTTGCTTCGTCCTGGGATGCCAACCGCGGACGAAGAAAAAACCCGATTTCGGCAATACGAGCGCCACGCTGGCAAAGCAAATCAATGAAGAATGTATTGAAATCTTTTGGGGAGGAATATCTGAACAATTTAAGTACTAACAAACAACAGTTTCCACAGTGACTTGACTATAAATGTTTCATGACTAAAAATGTTTCAATGAATCTTTAGTTATTTTGTAAATTATGAATTAATTAGTTGCCCTATAATAAATTAAAGATTATAAATTTATTAATAATAAATAAAAAATTTAGTGTAAAATTAACCAAATAAATATTCCGATTACACTATGTTAAAGCTTTAATCGGTTTAACTTGAGTTAGGAATCCTGATACTATTAGACTTCCTAATTTATTCAAAATGGTTTTTTTCTGATACTTTTAGACTCCCTAATTTAACTTGAGTTAGAAATCCTGATACTATTAGACTTCCGAATTTATTCAAAGTGGGCTTTTTCTGTGGTTATGTAAGGACATGTATTCATAGTTTGAGGAGAAGGGAAGGAGAAAAAAGGAAAAACGCTATTTTGAAAAGTAAGATTTTCTACTTTTTATGTTGATTTTTTAAGCCTGTACATCAAATTCACGCAGACCCCATCAATTCGATTCCAACCCGAATGTGGGCTAGGGTTTTTACGACCTTAGAGCACTTTTACTTCTCCCAATACCCAAAACCCCTATATATATGACCATTTCAATAACCCTAGGCAAAGGCCACCCTTTATTTTAATCTCATCGAAACCGCTAACTTGCAAGTAAAAATTCCAAAACCACTTTTTTTTTCAAATTTATATTTAGAATCTCTTGTTTTTTTTTTTCTTGTAATTTTTAATTTGTATCATCATCTGCAAATAATATTTGTTGCTTTGAGTTCTATTCTATCTGATCTTTGGTTAGATCTCAGTTCATGCACAAGATCTTTCTGTTATTTATGGCATTGTTCTTTGTAAATTACCATCAATACATTCTTGTTTTACTTTGATAATCGTGCAAGTATGACATACCCAACTTGATTTTGTTAACTAATCATGAAAAAGGAAATTTTGGAGAGATCTGATGGCTGATTATTTGTTGGAATAGAAGAGGTTGGCGTGCATGTATGTGTTTAGGGTTAGCAGATTAGAGGTGATTATATGTGAACTATGTGCAATGTGTTTAGGTTGAACTTTGTATTGGGCTAGTTCAAATTTTAATGACCTGTGCAATGGACCCAGAATCGAGGATGGGGTCCGAGTCTGTAGACTGTATCTTACCTGGATGTGCACCCGATCCGCTGTAATCCGACTTGACCCCACCTGATTTCGGAGCTTAATACCCTAAAGGGCCCGAAGAAGGTTTAAGATCTAATTAAGAATTTGTGTTACTGATAATCTAGTACTGTATATGTGTTGCAAACCTCTTCTTTGATGGTTGATCCATGCTTGAGGTGACAATCAATGCTATAAAGTGACAATTAGTCTTCAGTTATGATATTTGGTTCATCTCATTTTTAATATGATGTCAGGGTTGCATTTAGATTATTCTCGCATATTTACTATAATAGGCACAATGATCCTGATGATAAATTTGAGTAATAGTTAGAATTATAACAACATCTACTCTTGGACCAGTGGTGGTTTGACTGTGAATTTACCTGATAGATGCGATAATGCTAATAAGATTTTTGGGTGATTTGTGTTGCAATCATCATGCAGCAAGAAAGAGGATAGTTGAACCAAGATATGGAAACAGAATTAACTATAATGTAGAAGAAAATTAAGTGTATTTGACATAGAACTTTTTTAGCTATGGCTATCGATATTTAGAGCACCTAGTTTCCAAAATTTTGCGCAACAAATGATACTTTACAACTCTATTTTGAAGTAGTTTATAAAATGTGGAAAATTTTGTTTAAAAGAAAAAGTATCTTTTCCAAGTTTAG
Organism: Agave tequilana; assembly: GCA_038442645.1. Lineage (NCBI taxonomy): Eukaryota > Viridiplantae > Streptophyta > Magnoliopsida > Asparagales > Asparagaceae > Agave > Agave tequilana. The sequence goes on along the minus strand of JAVJIF010013623.1, from coordinate 29,308 downwards.
TTGTTTGCTAGCTTTTCGAAGTTATCTGGCTTAAGTGGACATGTGATGACTAAGAAGTTACTCGATACATGTAGCCAGAGTCAAGAATTTTTTAACAAAAAATCAAGGAGTATCTCAAATCTACATGAATAAATAGAAAACGAGGAAATATTCCACATAGTTTCCCTAAATAAGGCCTCATAAGGACTTACAATAGAAGAAAGAACATAAAGAGACGAGTAGAGCTTTTCTTTCTGTTAGTTAGAATCTTGACAAGTGTATGAAGTATGCTTAATTAAGGATATAGTTGGCCTTAAGATGCATGAAAAAGGCTCGCTGTTTGATCAAATGGAAATGGACAGTTTTTAATGGGGGAAACAATTTGGTTGCTTTTCTTAAAAACCTAAAAAGTGAAAAGTGAATTTTATGAATAACAGATATCACCTGATTTTCGTAAAACTTGAATTTGACCTTATGTTATACTATTTTCAGAAAACTCATAGGCAACTGATAACCTATGATCAGATAAGCTCATAATTTTGCTTAGACAGGATGACCTTTTTCGAATGTGGCTATACTCTTATCTAGCACCAGTTTTATTGATTGCTAATGTTGAATCCACTCCATTTGATTGTGTCATGCACTTCAATGATTTTATCTTCTACCCATAATTTAAAGGTCCCTAATACCAAAAGGTGCAAACCAGGACTTGCTAATACATCTAACATTCTCAAGCATGGTAACTTTAGGAAAATAATATTATATTATTATCTGAAAAGTATGACTCATCAATTATATTCTACCCATGAATTATTGGTGGGATCGGTATGATGGGTACCGTTTTCTCATCCAACACCATGGTGTTTGAGACCCTCTTTGCACATTCATATGCATGCCATTTCATGTTTGAGACATTTCTTGTAGATTCATATGCATGCTCTTTCATGTTTGAGGCATTGCTTCTCAAATTCATCTGCTCAGGCGTCTGCTTTCCTTTCTGTAAATCACTTTATGCTTAACACATTTTTCTTTCATATCTTTGGCATTCATATTTGTATAACATTTATTGCAATCAAAACGTAACTTCTCTAACTTGACAGTGGCATAACACTTTCTTCCAATGAAAATGTAGCTGCCATATCTTCTCTGCACTGATTTTGTTCTTCTAACTCATGGCACGAGCATTACACTTCACCCAACATTCTTGTTCTCTTTCCTTTTCTTCCCCCTACGAGAACAATTGGGATCTAAACAATTTTATTTAGATTGCATACTTTTTATGTAGTTTAGTGCTTTGAACATTCGAAAAGGTCCCAGTACTGCTTCTCTCTTTTAGTCATCTTGGTATCTCATTTTTTTTCTCATTATGTGCAGAATGAAGATCGTTGCTGCTTATTTGCTTTCTGTGCTCGGTGGAAACACTAGCCCTTCTGCTGATGATCTAAAGAACATCTTAGGATCAGGTTTCTTTATTCTTTTCCACCTTCATGAATTCCTTCTCTTCATTAAACGTGGTTGCATGTTGTTCAGGACAAGTTGTATGCTGGAAATCTCTTTGCTTTATTATTCTGTCACAAAACACACACAAATCATGATGATTTTTTAGCATAAACTTTATTTTATCTCATTTTTCTGATAGGCCTGTGTGTGTGTGTTAGCCATATGTTCAAATCAATTTTGCATAATATATGCATGTTTCCTGAATGATTATTACCACAATTTACCTGTATTTGCCAGAATATCATTTATTTTCTTTTTGGTTGATGTGCTCAGAATTGTTTTTTAATTGAGACAGTGAATGCAAAGGATCAAAATGGTTCATGTTATATACTTTTGTATGAGTCCTCATATCAGTATCATTTACTAGCTTTTATTTGCTTACACTTATATAACATTATTGAATTCTCTAAGCCCCAGAGGACCAAAGTGTTTGAAACATGCACAAGTTCAATGAGAAACCTGATGGTTTATAATCATTATCTAATGACTAGACATCAACTCACAAACACTAATGACTTCTTTATGGACAGTTGGGGCTGAAGCTGATGATGACCGAATTGAACTCTTCCTGTCAGAGGTCCAAGGCAAGGACATAACTGAGCTTATCGCCTCTGGAAGGGAGAAATTAGCCTCAATAGCTTCTGTCACCGCTGCCGTTGCTGTGGCAGAACCTGCCGGTGGAGCAGCTGCACCAGCCGCTGCCGCAGCTGAGCCGAAGAAGGAAGAGAAAACGGAAGAGAAGGAAGAATCTGATGAGGTAAGAGTTATTTATTAGTACTTTTCTCTTGGATACTATGTATCAATAGGCAAAAATTATGTCTCCGTTTCAGAGTCTATTATAATTAATATGTTGATAGTTTACTTGTATTTGAAACATGTTGCTGTTTACATTTATTCTGTAGGTAATTGTTAATCAGCTTCGAACTGGGTTATATGACTCATTTCTGGGTTCTTTTTTTGGCTTTCTGCAGGAGGGGCTCTTCGGTCTGTTTGATTGAGGTGGGATTGGTTCAGCAGTCATCTCTGTACATGGTGGTTGGTGTATGGTGGAGGAAGTTTTCGAGAAGGAACTGAAAGAGTGATATAGGTAACAACACTACGAAGTTTTTCTTTTGTTTCTAGGACATGTCATGTCATTTTATCTTTTAATTCTGTGCTTTTGCCAGTTAAAAGCAGTAAGAAAGACGATGTTTCTTTATCTGTTGGTTTTGGAGCAACAATGTTTTGCTTAATTTTATGCAAGACTGAAGTTTAGTTTCACGGGCACCAACTTTTCTGCTCATTGAATCAGTAAAGACTTGTTCTGTTGGTCCAAGCAGATTGGTCTCTGAATTGTTGTTGTTTACCTAATTCAGTATGACTTCTTGTGACGTTGAGGGCATGTTTGCCTCGCTGTGTTATTGTTTGTTCGGCATCAGACACCGTTTTGCTTTGAGAATTCTTTACATCTGACTAGTTAAATGCAGTTAGTCTTATTGTTGATCCCAAAATCATTTCGGGTGCATGAATTGGATTGGGTGGAGAGTGTTATTACAGAGATTTTAGATGCTCTTGTTTGCTGGCAGCAGCAGATATTGGTTCCAAGTTTTCTGCTGATCACCCTGCCATGCTTGAGCTTTTTGCAAGTCTCAGGGCATTCACAGCATTCTTCTGAACGATATGACAAAGATCAAGGAACATGCTTGCTACAGTTTATTTATTCAATGAGTTTCAATCAATCCAGTAATCAAAATACATATAAGAAAATCAATCTCAATTCCCATGTGCACCTAAAACCACAGCTGTCCTCAAATTAGATAACTCGGAATCAGATCTTGCTGGCAAATGTGAGACCTTCCTTCTTCAGTTGTTCAAGGTCCTGCACCGGTGGCTGGAGCTTCGCTACTTTGGCTATGGCCTTGTTTTCATCAGGAGATCCAGATTCCAAGAAAGCACCCACTACCTTACCATCTTTAATCCAATAAGTACCAAATTTAGCCTTAGGTGCTGCAGGATCATTCTCACCGAAAAGAATCGTATCTCCCACATTGTCGCCATAGAACTGCCACGAGAGATCAAAAGACCGAGAATAGAAGTAGGGAAGGTAGTCATATTCCTCAACTGCTTTCCCTTCTTCGCCAGCCTTGATTGCCTAAAGAGGGATGATGTGGGATAAAAGAAATAACTCAATGGTTACTGCAAAACAAGAAAACAAAAATTATCAGCTATGGGGAAAATAATACCTTCACGGCTTGCTCGGCTGATTTTCTTGCATGATCAACGTGTTCAACCCTCCTAATTTCATTGTACATTTTCATCGGGAAGGTCGCCACATCACCCACGGCATATACCCCAGAAACACTGGTCTTGAAGTATGCATCAGTCTGTAATAGTAAGAAACTGTGTAAACAATTGAGATCTTGAAAATTCATCAGCCACCAAAGTAATAAGATTTTTTTGAGTATGAGGCACCATGATCCATGAACCCAACAGATAAGGAAATAAGAGAGTAAAGAAAACAGTTGGATGGGGCAATCATCATGCAGAACCAGCTTAGGAGCTTAGGACTCATGAGCTAATACAGAAAGCTAAAGTCCATAATATAATTTATTACATCCACAATATCTCGATGTCTCTACAACATTAAACTAGCTTGATGGTGTTTGTGCATCCCATGTCAAGAATGCCATTATTTGAATTTTGAAATAAATCTAAAGCTAGATGCTGTTAATTTGTTAAACTACTCTGGAAAGCAACCAAGTTGACTGACCTTAATTCCACCTCTCTCTTCGTCTACTTGGCCTTTAAAAAGGGTAGTAAGTGGTTTTGCGCCAACACCCACAACAACAATATCAGCATCCAACACTCTACCGTCCTTCAGTTTTACTGCTGTCACCTGATTTACATAAAACATGAATCATCTAAATCAGAGTTTCAACTTTGATGAAGATTATCCATGATTTGAGGTTAAAATTGTGCACAAGAACTTACATCCCCATTGGTATCAGAATCAAATCCAACAGCAACTGTCCCCTTGATTATTTCGATTCCTTTATTTGCATAATAGCCCTCGTAGAAGGCAGCAATCTCTGGTGTGAAAAGTCGAGGCACTGCAGGAGACAATCCATATGGAAAGATTTAGAAAGATATCATATTCAAGTGGTCCTCTTAATGGTATGTTCACGTTAAATAACTTAAATTCCCTTTCTATAATTTTTCTCCGCTCCCAATTTTCGATTAACTATCTTCTCATTAGATCCTTCAGTGCATGCTATGCATGTGTAAGGGTGATGTCCATCACGCATCTTCTCCCATTGTAGAGTAATACAGATTATGGAAAACAACTAAACTGACTAACTGCAAGTTGATCTATGTTCTAGCAAGTTCCCAAACTGAAAATATAAAAGGCAGAAAACAAAGATACTTACTGCACCAAGGTTCAGGATACACCATTGTAACATCCAAGTTGTTAATTTTCATTGCAGCAGCACATTCAAGACCAATGTAACCTCCTCCAACAATCACAGCCTTCCCATCCTTCTTTGCTTGTATTGCTGCCACAAGCTTATCTGCATCATCAATCTCCCTCAAATAGAATATATTGTTAGAGTTTGCTCCTTCAACACCAAAATCACTTAGTTTTGTCACCTGCATAACAGGAACAGAAAAGTAAGGAAAAGAAACAAGGAATACCAAAACAAATACTGATTGGGTTGTGAAGGTCCTAATCAAATCACAGGGTATAATTTGGATGAATTTAGAGGTCGGCCACCGTAAGTCAACATTTGCTCAGAATTAAATCATCTCTACCATGGTTACTCATTGAAACCAAAATTTGATAGTAAAAAAACAAATATGAGTAAACTTTTTTATTCAGATAATTCCTAGGCATACCGTGGAGCCAGTAGCAATTATCAAGACATCATAAGTGAAATTTGAACCAGCTGCACTGGTAAGAATCTTGGAGGCAAGATCAACCTCAACAATCTCAGTACCGAGCATCAGCTCTATACCTGCACCCAGAAGAAGTCATGCTTAGCCGAACACAGATAACAATTTTAGTTCGTAGCAGTGAGTAACTATTACAATTGTCCATAAAGCCAGAAAATTAAGGAGATGGCAGTACAAGGAAGGGCACTTGCTTTGTGCCATTAAAACTGAAAGCACAAAGGAAAACCAGTCCAAGGCTGATGTATCATATATCATATTGTTGAATGGTTCTCTCATATCTGTTTCAACATGTATAATCATCTTTGCAGTCCAGTCTGTAACCGTTGCAATCGAGTAAGATAAAAATCATCTTGACCATGTAGAGAATAGCAGCTAAATCTATACCAACTACCAGTACCAGAAGCCATTGTCCTCAAGACTATCATTTTTCTGTGAGAACTGGAAGTCTTTCACCCCCAAAAGCAAGCTTGGTAAAAACGTCGCATTCTAAGTCTTATTTTAGAAATTAGATTAGATATCAATCTTCAATATCAGTTGATAGTCCAAACATAACCCTGACCAAAATTCCAGCTAGTTAGGATGGTTTAGTGAATTTTATTTTGCTTTTCAATCTTTAGGATAGTGAATTAGTGAATGCTACTTGGCTGATGAGTCGTATTAAGGGCCACAGCTTACAGCTATGCTGATAAAATTTCAAATCCATGCTTATGATTTCCTTTCTTGTTAACTTTAAAATTATCTAACTTAAGATAATTGCTACTTGAAGCTGAAGACCTTGGTCTCACAAGGTCCCAAACAACATCTTAAGAAAAGGTACGAGAGCCATAATCATATTTAACCAAGTGTATGTCAAATCTAATATTGAATATTCAAATCTAATATTGAATATCAAATGGGCTTAAATACAAAAGCCATAAGCATGAGTTTTCATGTAGCTCTTTAGTTTACAGCTAAATCATGACCAACTGTCAAATACAATACCTATAGAAAACTTATCTTAACTTGGAGGATTCTTCTCCTACAATATTTCCATTTTTTTTCACCTTTTCATCTCCACAAGCTAAAATCTACTTACTCTCCATGTAAACTTATAGCAAAAGGGAATTCATAATTTATCAATATACACATTTCCTTGCAACAAATCTGCGTTCATTGCTTTATTTAGCAGATGCTCACAAGCTTACAACATACATCAACTCTGTAGTAAGCAATAAGCATAAAAACACTCTTTGGATTAAAAGCTCATATGCACAAGAATATAATGTAAAGTTGTAAACCCGAACCCTACCAACAGTAATTGTTTATTGAAAGGTCATCACAGATCATCCTTAAAGCATTTCATGCAAACAGAATTATCAAAAAATGAATTTTCACCTTTTTCTGTATACCATTCAGGAAGCAGTCGTTCTCCCCCACTACCAACACAAACATGAAAACCTGGGAGTCTTGCAGACCCTGAAAATAAGACAATATGGATGCAGCTTCAGCACGACATCTAAAACTAGGTAAACACGCAAAAGGAGGCTTTTCCATTAAAAAGGTTTTTACTAGTAAGGAAAGAAACATTCCACATTTGGTTATTGATGTTGAGCAAACAAATGAAACACTTTATAAGGAAGTTTTACAAAAAAATATATATTATATAATCAATCCATTAGAGGAAAAAAGACACAAGGAGAAATAAATAAATAAAAACAATCAGTGGACTCTTTTACCTTGATTATATGATTACCAACATGTTCCTTCAAATCCATTAGCCATTTCAAAAAATAAATAATCTAAGTAGTAATAAGTATGGATTGTTTACAGCAAAAGCTATGAAGCCAAAAATCTAGCTTTGGTGGACATTTTCTTCTATTATTTGTTTGAAAAAAAAATGTTTTTGCCAAAATATGATTAAATCTATTTCACTTGGATTCCTTATTGCTCTACAGAACATGACTCGTTTAAGAAATGGATAGGGCTACAGATACATATCGCTAGGGTTTGACATAGGAGTTTGATTTCATCTTCTACTCAGATTTAATGCAAATTCATATAGCTCATAGTTTATCTCCCTCTGTCATAGTTTCCAAGTGTTTGCTATGTAGTTGTATAAACTACACAAAATAAGTTGAACTTGCCAATTGACTATCAAGGTTGTATAACAAGGAGAACGTTAAGACACTAATCCTGGTTGCTGCAATGTAAATTAGTGTTGGAATTAGCAATAGCGTAAAGTGTGGAGCTCCACCTCCTAATAGCTAATAGGGAAAATAGCACAGCGTGAAGCGTAAGCTACAAAGTTTTATTTCTCTTTAAAAAATATAAACTAGTCCTAAATAAAGATAATAAATAGGAAAAATATAAACCAGTTCTAAATACAGGCCTCACTAGTGACAGTGTTGATCACTGTCAAAAAGGGCTAGTTGTCAAAGATCTAGGTTCTCAATTGAAGATTAGGGCTCGTTGTTTAAGATGAAGACTTGTTGAAGTTTCATTGCAATCTCTCACCACCAAACACGAGACTTTATCACTCGAGAGAGAAAAGCTCTAACTCATTAATTTAGAAATCTTAACAAAACCCCCCAGCCACCCACTTAAGTTAGGTAATAAGAAACAATCATAGCGTAGCTACTCTATGCTACATAAAAGCATAAATAGCACAAGCTATTTTAAAATAGTGGACAACTACATTGTTCCTCAGCAATTTTAGAATGTAGTGTAACATATAATATGGGTTGTGCAACAAAACTAGCTTTGTAGGCTACGAAGCTAGCTTGTTTTCAACATTACGTAAAATATAATTGAAATCCTCTATTTGCTTCTTTTGTCCATTTTCTTGTTTACAAGTTTTGCAGCAGCAGATGTATTTTTGCGATATTGCGCCATTTTGACCTGTGATCTTAGCCAATCCCATTTTGATGGAAAATAGACTGATTATTTTGAGGACTGATGTCAATTGACTAAAAAGAAAGTCTTACCAAGCTAAAAAAACATACAACATTTTTGCATATCAAACATTGTGGTGAATCTCACTTTCAGCATGAACCAAGAGTAGGGGTCTTGTGATTTTCTAAAATTCTTTTTCAAAGGAAAGCAAAATTATTTCACACCAATTCATTTGTGAGCATACAAGTACGCGATCATATTTTTGTTCACAACAAATTAAACATTTTCTTGCGAGAGGCAAAGGACCAAATGAAGTATCAGTTGTGTCCGATACATCTACACTTAAAAAACTGAATTGACATTGGCATAGCGTAGCACAATCTAATCTGATGTACCCTGCATGTTAACGATGCATCAAATATTGTATGCAAGACTAAACTGAATCGGAGTGTGTTCGAGGAATTCAAAGCGTACAAGATCAAATAGTGATAACAGAGAGTTGGACTTTTTGGTCAGACTTTGGGAAACCTAGAAAAGCACACATGAAAAAGTGTTAATATGGCAAGTTCGAACACTTTAGTGCTATGATAATCACCACGCTGAAAGTTAAATAGATTGACCATGTTATGTACAAAACAAAAAACAGTGATTAACAGATTGGAATGTAACTGCCAATGTAGAATGTCAGTAAGTTTACTGATTGAAAGACAAATGGATCATCTCAAAACGTGTTCTCAGAATAATTTATACAAGTAAATCTCAGTATATTTCATAATTATTATGGGTAGAACATTTGATGGAATGTGGAGTGCAAAATGATTAAAAAAAAAAAAACAAGGGCATTAGCATATCACTCATTTTGATTATAACATATAGAACTTGCCCTGAGGAAAAAGGTAAGCCTTGCTAAGTGCTGGACGTTCATAAGGAGCCACCTGAAAGATAAAATAAATGGAAAAAAGCAAATAGCTGTTACGAGAAAGCACGCAGAGTAGAGAAGATAACTAATTCAAGAACCTTTATGCGACCAACTACATACATTTTAACACAATAAAACTACAAAATATAAGCAGAAAGAGGTAAATGTTTAGAAACCATTCACTTAATAAAAAGAAAACAACAATAAATTGAACTAGGCAAGGGTAAACTAACACTTATGCCTCTCCTCCTTAATTAATGCAATATTCCAAATATATATGAAAAAAATGAGGAACAACACACGGAAAAGAGTACACATTACCAATTAGGGTTTAGAAGTTATAATTATAAATACACCAAAGATCTATTCGACTGAATCTATAAAGGTATTGTTTATTACGAAGTTTATTATGGTAGGCAAACATTGATCCGTTCTCCATCAATGAGGAACTTCATTCTACTCAACTGACGTTAACAAAGATAAATTAGATATCTGCTGGCTAATTTAATCTACTTGAAAATATTATGTGATCAAATGTAGTTAGTTGGTAGAGGATAACGAGCAATTAATTCTTTGCCTTGTCATGACAAATGTGATTATTTTACTAATGAGCATTTACATTAATAATGTATACGAAATTTAAAATAAATTTGCTTCACACTATCGTCAAAAATATTCTAGGCTTCTAGGGGTGCAGTCAAATTTGGAGGATTTGGCATAAGATTCTTTTTTTTTCCCAAGAGACATTCTTATTTTGGGGACGTCCAGCTGTTTTGCTTTTGTCCATTCCTTTTTTTGGGCATTTTGTTTTTGCTCCAACCACAATATGCACACCATGTTGATGAAAACTTATCAGAAGATTTGATGAACCATACCCGTCATTAAAATCCATGCAGCAAGAAGGAGGAAATTGAAGATGGTTCTAGTGCCACCCATGGCCGTTTTCTTATATTTTATTTTCTGAGAAAATTCAGCATAAGGATTCAGTCAGTGTTCAAAGGATCGGCCGAGTCGGATACGACTCGGCCGAGTCGTATCCGACTCGGCGGCCTCCGGGATGACTCGGAGGCCCGAGTCACGCGTGGATCGCCGAGTCGACCCGGATCGGGTCCGACTCGGACCCGACTCGGGCGACTCGGCCGAGTTGTGATAGACTCGGCCGAGTCGCCCGAGTCGGGTCCGAGTCGGACCCGATCCGGGTCGACTCGGCGACCCGTGACTTCCTTCGCCTTTAAATCCGCTCGGGGAGAGAGAGAGAGATCAGATCTGATCTCTCTCTCTCTCTCTCGCGCTCGCCGTCTCCCCCGCGACGACCTCCAGCCCTCGCCGTCCGTAGCCGTCGCCGTCGCCGTCGCAGGTACTCCTCCCCTCTCTCCCTCTCAGTCTCTCTCTCTCCCTCCCTCTGTGCCTCTCTCTCCCTCTCTTTCTCTGTCTCTCTCCCCCGCAGGCCGCAGCGGCGCGCGCTCTCTCTCTCTGGCCTGCAGCGGCGCGCGCGCTCTCTCTCTCTCTCTGTCGCACTCTCTCTCTCTGTCGCACTCTCTCTCTCTCTCACTCTGTATCTCTCTCTCTCTCTCTGTCGCACTCTCTCTCACTCTGTATCTCTCTCTCTCTCTCTCTGTCGCACTCTCTCTCTCTCTCACTCTGTATCTCTCTCTCTCTCTCTCTGTCGCACTCTCTCTCACTCTGTATCTCTCTCTCTCTCTCTGTCGCACTCTCTCTCTCTCTCTCTCACTCTGTATCTCTCTCTCTCTGTCGCACTCTCTCTCTCTCTGTATCTCTCTCTCTCACTCTGTATCTCTCTCTGTATCTCTCTCTCTCTCTGTCGCACTCTCTCTCTCTCTCTGTATCTCTCTCTCTCTCACTCTGTATCTCTCTCTCTCTCTCTGTCGCACTCTCTCTCTCTCTCTATCACTCTGTATCTCTCTCTCTCTCTGTCGCACTCTCTCTCTCTCTGTATCTCTCCCTCTCCCTGTCAGTCTCTCTCTGTCTCTCCCTCTGTCTCTCTCTCTCCTCCACTGTGTTCCTCTCTCTCTCCTCTGTCTCCGTCTCTCTCCCACTCTGTTCCTCTCTCTCTCTCTATTAATTTGCATTTAATGTCATTTAATTTAGGTTAGTTTAGGTAAAGTTAATTTAACTTAATTTAGGTTAATTAATCTAATAAAGTTTTGTAATTAAGTTAGGTAATTTAATAATTTTATTGAAGTTAGGTAATTAAGTTATTGTAGGTTAATCTAGTATAAATTAGTTTAGCTTAATTTAATATAGTTTCATTTAATTGAATTTAATTTAATTTAAATTAGTTTAGTTAACTTAATTTAGGTTTATTTAATTTAATAAAGTTTTGTAATTAAATTAGGTAATTTAATTATTTTATTAAAGTTAGGTAATTAAGTTAGTGTTGCTTAATCTAGTATAAACTAGTTTAGTTTAATTTATTATAGTTTCATTTAATTGAGTTTAATTTAATGTTTTTTAATTTAGTTAATTTTAGTTTTAATTTAATTTAACAGATAATTTTTTTTAAATTTCAGTATGGCTCCAAAGCAACGCGATATTGGATGGGAACATGGTACCCCTGTTGGTGGAAGTAGAAAACTTGTGAAGTGCAATTATTGTGGGAAACAAGTCCATGGTGGTATCACTAGATTGAAGCAGCATATAGCACATGTACCCGGTCAGGTGGAAGGATGCTTGCGAGTATCAAAAGAGATATCTCAAATAATGAGACGACATCTTTCTGAAGGTAGTAAAGAAAGAGCGGCCATTAAATCTAAAAAAGACCGACTTATGAGATCTTTAAGTGAGGAAGATTTCTATGAGATGACCGAAGAAGATTCTGATAATGAAATTGAAGAAGTGGTGGTTTAGAAGGAGTTGAAAGAAGACAACTGAAACAAGCCATGAAAGAAAGTCGTGAAATGGCTTGGAGATCGGCAGAAGGAGTTGATATTGGTGGCAGTAGTTCACAGCCTTCAGGATCAGGGAGTAACCGTGGATTGCGTCGGAGTATGACTATGAGAGAAGCTGAAATTCCAGCTCGTGGTATTGATCCTTACATGTTCCCAACAAAACAGAAATCAATCAAAAGCATGTTCTCAACTGAGAATATGAAAAAAGTTGGGAAATCCGTGGCGAAGTTCTTTCACTACAATGCAATACCATTCAATGCAGCTGATAGTGGTCCTTACTACCAAGCCATGATTAATACTATTGCGGAGGCAGGTCCAGGTGTAAAAGGCCCTACAGGGTACCAGATTGGCAATCTCTATTTAGAGGAGGAAGTGAAAGAAATTGGAGTATATATTGCTTCAATAAAAACAAAATGGCCGCAGTATGGTTGCACGATCATGTGTGATGGATGGAGTTCACATAATAGAAAGCCTATTGTTAATTTCATGATTTATTGTGATAGAAGCATGATCTACCATACTTCTGTTGATACCACTAATATCTCGAAGACTGCTGAGTATATATTCTCGCTAATGGATAAAGTTGTTGATGAAGTTGGCGAAGAAAATATCGTGCAGGTTGTCACAGATAATGAGGCAAGTTTCAAAGCAGCTGGTCACATGTTGATGGAGAAGAGAAAACATTTGTTTTGGTCTCCCTGTGCAGCACATTGCATTGATTTGATGCTTGAAGATATTGCTCTTTGAAATCAGTCAAGGAGACATTAGATGATGCTAAGGTGATCACATCATTCATTTACAATAGCCTCAAAGTGGTGAATTTAATGAAGCTATACACCAAAGATAGAGATTTGTTGAGACCAGGTATAACACGGTTTGCCACCGAGTTTATTTCTATTGAAAGCCTTATTCGCTATGAGCAAGATTTGAAAAGAATGTGCACGACTACAGAATGGCGTGAATTCAACAAGGAAAGGAGTAGAAGAAGTGTGCGAGATAAGGTTGCTAATCTCATTCTGACTGACCGGTTTTGGAAGAAGGCAAGAGAGGTCCAAAACATTATGGATCCTCTTGTTAGAGTCTTGAAGATAGTGGACCAGGACAAGAAACCTACACTATCTATTATATATGAAGCTATGGATAGAGCAAAATTGGCTATAAAGGCCTCAAATAAGAACTGAAAGAAGTACTGGGACATCATTGATAGAAGATGGGAGGGACAATTGCATAGACACTTGCATGCTGCTGGTAATTCATTTGCCTAGAAATCATATTTGTTGACTAGAAATTGAAACTGTCATATCATAACAATCGTTTGCTTACATTATTGCAGCATATTTTTTAAATCCAGCACTCCAATATTCAAAAAACTTTTCTACACATCCAGAAGTGAGATATGGATTAAAGGAGGTCATTAAAAGATTGGAGCCAGATTTGACTAAACAAGCAAGAGCTATTAATGAGGTAATAATAATTTATTTATTTCATCGATATAATGTTATGCAAATATTAACACTTGTGATGTGTATTCTCACAGATAAAATTATTTGTGGATGGAGTTGGAGAATTTGGAAGCTCACTAACTAGAAAAGCAGTGCAACAATCTCTTCCAGCTGATTGGTGGATTAATTATGGCGAAGAAGCTCCCAATCTGCAGAAAATTGCCATCAAAGTCTTAAGCCAACATGTTCTTCATCGGGTTGTGAAAGAAATTGGAGTACGTGGTCGCTAATTCATACAAAACTGCGCAACCGGTTGGCAATGAAAAAGTTGCATAAACTAGTATATGTGCATTACAATATGCGGTTGCGAGTAAGAAACTTGACATGCAAAAGCGACACTGATGATTATTACAACCCAATTGATCTGAACAATATTTTCAATGATGATGATATTTTGGATGAGTGGATTCGTGAGGGAGAACAGCCGATGTTACCACCAGATGACTTAGGTTGGTTAGATGAAGGTATTCGTCATACTGACGAAAGTGGCGGTGATGATGGTGATGGCGGTGATGATGACAGCGGTGATGGTGGTGGCGATGATGGTGGTGAGGGTGATGGTGGTGAGGGTGATGGCGGCAGTGATGGTGGTGATGGTGGTAATGTTGAAGAGACTCATGGTGTTGGTGGAAGCCAACGAGATGATGCTTTAACATGGGATTCACAATATTATGCCACACAAGATACAGATCATGGAGGCCGGGCGGGGATTTCACAGCAGCGTAGGCATTTGGATCGGTTGGTCGAATTCAGTTCTAGCGATGATTATTCGAGTGGACATGATAACTACTCACATGGTCATCATAGTCTTGAAGGCCATTTACAGGGGTTGGATTTGACATCTGGCCAATATTCTGGCACTGATTATTCTAGCACTGGTGAATACTCTACTAGCAGCACTGATTATCGAGGTTTTGGGTATTATCACCATGGAGCTGATATTGCACACCCCTACCGCCATATTACTCTGATAGTGGATCCTCTGGCCAATCATCTCAGCCTACATATCATTATCCTTATGGAAACTATATGCCCGGTTTCTATACTTATCGCGGGCCAGATGATAATGATGATTTGGAGCCTCCTCGTAATTCAATGTGGAAATGACTATATTAGCAGGTACTTATGAATTATTTTGTGCAATTTACTATATTATGCATGTATTTTGATATTTTTCTACCGACGACGCTTGTATTTATACTTTCACGTTATGTTTTGAGTGTTAGGTGATATGTTTTGAATATGTGATGCATGAATTTGGATGTTTACATTTTTTTATGATTTGTCATGATTTTTTCATAATTTTTTTGGCGCTCTATGTAGCGTTTTTTGCGTATCGCCCGAGTCCGATCCGAGTCGCCGAGACCGATCCGTCTCGGTGCCGGCCGAGTCGGCGGCCGAGACCGAGACTTTGAACCATGGATTCAGTAGTCTACTTGATTTGATAACTTTTGAATCTTTCTACAGACTACAGCGTGTCTAGTAATTTTTCAACCAGTAGTTACTGGAAGGATAAAAAGGCTTTATGGATACACTCTTTTCTTTAACAAATATTTTGGCAGCCAAAAGGTTATTTATGTCAATAATTTATTTCTTTCCTATCCACAGTTTAACTAGCTAAAAACAGGTTTTCTCCAGCAAATGTATAATAATCTGGGATTTTTCAACAAAATTGTCTATATGCCGTGAAGTTCTTTACTCAAATATCCGAGCAACCATGATATATTGCCAAGGAAACGAGGTGGTCCAAGGGAATTTATCAACTACCTAAACAAGATTTAAACCTTTCGGAATTTATCAACTACCTAAACAAGATTTAAACCTTTCTATCCAACTAAAAAAAAATTTAAAAGCTCTAACAAATCAATACAGCCCATCTTTTCTCAATTGCGAACCCCTCTGCAGAAACTTTTAAGTGATACCGCGAGGAACATTTTCATTTCAACATGAACCCGCTAGAGGATGCCTCTAAAAACCATAGAAAATATGTCAAAATATTATCATACTTATTTCCTTGCACAGAATAAATTAAATTTTGAAACATATCAGTTTGTTAAGACTTAAGGAACATCACATTGGTCATCTGATAAACTCCAAATATAATTCAATAGACTGCAAATAAAACATAATCTTTCATTTGCAGGCAAGTTAATTTTCACAAGAAGAAAGCTGTAATTTACAAATCTCACAAATTTCTACTCTTCTCAAAACAAGATAATAGAGAAGTTATTAGTGGCAAGAAAAATCCATACCGCCTCCTTGGAGATGATTGCCAGCTCGCCTGGATTCAGGCCTTGCTTCGCAAATTCCCTAGCCGCATATCCCTAAATTAATATTATTAATATTAATATAATATTATAAAAAAAGTTAGAAAAAAAGAGACTAAACCGAAGTAAGATCCAATTCAATGGATCAAATGTGGCGATCGATCGCGCGTTCGATCTGAACTCACCGCAGCGACTCCGCCACCGAGGATCACGTACTTGAAGTGCTTGGCGTCCGCCATGGATCGAACTACCGGAACTGAGGAAGAAAACGATGGACTTGATGATCGCAGACAAGAAAGAGCGGAACCTATTTCGATCGCTATAGAAGGAAAAAAATGAAGAGCGATGCCAATTACCAACTCTCTATTCACCCTCTCTCCATTTATAAAGGCTGCTGCTTTGCTATTGTCTGAGTGCGATTGCTTGGAAATAAGTGATAAGTAGAAACAAATAAAAATTACAACATTGTTATTATTTATTTTGATAATTTTACTTTTAAGTAAAATGACAAAAACACCCTCGATAGGGAACGGACGGGATCCTCTCCTTAGGATTTCTCACTCAAAGCACACAGGTAACAAATCTTTAAAAGCAATTTTTATTCATTCTAAAACTAACAATAATAATACCAGTATTGGCCTTAAATAGGCCTCAACGGAAAGATTCCATTACAACCGATATGGGACTAAAAGAAAACTATCAAATATAAATAAAAATTACAATAAAAGAGAAAATATAATTAAAATGAACAGCCTAATGTCGCGTGTATTCCCCAGCTCTAATCGAACCAACTGAAAGAGTGCGACGACGCCTCCTGGTGTACAATCGCAATCCTGGAGAGATGTCCCCATCATTCCCCTGGGGTTGGAGAAAACTCGAGTCTATCGAATGTGAACCTCCTCGGCTCTCATAATGCTCCAGACGATCAGGGTCCAACCGTTGGAGTTGCTCTCGATTAATCCACGTGTTATCGGAATCAGGTAGTCCTTTCCAACGAACCAAAATCTGTAGTAACCACCATTTCTAGTAGAGACAATCTGATCATCAATAATTTCATCAATTTGTTCTGCCATATGAGTGGGATGTATTTGGGGAAGAGGAGGTAATAAGGGTCTCTTAGGAGTTGGCTCAAGGGAAGGCTTATCCAATAAAGGATTATCAGGGAAAATTAGGCCCTTTATAAGCAACCAAATCTTCAATATTAAAAGAGGGAGTAATGCCAAAATTCGGTGGGAGATCTACTACATATGCATTTGAATTAATTTTCTTCAAAATTTTGAATAGTCCCGCACTACGTGCATGCAATTTCTTCACGGTACCAGGAGGATACCGTTCCGGTCGAATACGAACCATCACGTAGTCTCCTACGTTAAACTCATGTGCTTTCCTGTGCAAATCTGCATAAGCTTTATAGTTTGCGTTATTTTTCTGAATTTGATAGCTGATCTCCTTATACAAGTCATGATGCGATGCAAATGATGTAGCTGACTCAGACATCCTAGTATGATGGGGTGTCATGGGAATTAAGTCTATAGGTTGCCTAGGTTGATAACCATGCACTACCTCAAATGGACTCATTCCTATGGTCCTATTAATAGAACTGTTGTATGCAAATTCAGCAGTAGGTAACACAAGATCCCATACTCTAAGATTTTCACCCACTAAACATCGTAGTAGATAACCAAGACTACTATTGACTACTTCAGTTTGTCCATTAATTTGTGGGTGAAAGGCAGTAGAAAACTGAAGTTTAGTTCCCATTTTAGCCACAGGGTTTTCCAAAAATAACTCGTGAATTTAACATCCCTGTCTGAGACAATTGTCTTGGGTAACCCATGTAGCCTAACAACTTTATCAAAGTAGATTGTAACAACCCGAGATGCATCCGACGTTTTAGAACATGGCAAAAAGTGAGCCATCTTGAAAAAAGGTCTACAACCACAAGTATGGAATCATGCTTTCTTTCTGTTTTTGGTAAACCCAGCACGAAATTCATACTGACATCTTGCCAAGGACAGTTTGGAATTGGTAGGGGAGTATAAAGACCAATGTTTTGTTCTCGTTACTTGGCGAGTTGACATGTACGACATTGACTAACAAGCTTGGCAACATCTCTTTTTAAGCTCGGGCAATAAAAACGATGTTCTATAGCTTCAATTGTTTTATTTCGCCCGAAGTGTCCAGCAAGACCCCCAGCATGTAATTCCTATACCAGAAATTCTCCTAATGAGGTGCGAGGATACACAACAGACGAGAACGAAACAAATATCCGTCTTGCAGAAGAAAACCATCAATCTCATGAATAATACTATCCCTTAAGACAGTGTATATATTTCCAAATCAAGACATGACTCATAAGTGTCTTTGATCTTCTCGAAACCAACCACTTTCGTATTCATAACAAAAAGTAAAGCGCGACGACGGCTAAGAGCATCAGCGACCTTATTTTTCACACCCCGGCCTTATGCTTGAGGACGTAGGTGTAATCTTGAAGGAATTCTACCCACCTACCATGCCTTGAATTCAACTTCTTTTGGGAGTTGAGATATTTAAGGGCTTCATGATCTGAGTAAAGGACGAATTCTTGCGGTAACAAGTAATGGCGCTAGTAACACAGATAGGGGTGAGCATCGGTTGGTTCGGTTCGGTTTTTGTTAATTTTTTCAAAACCACACCGAACCGATTAGACTTAAAAATCGAACCGAACCGAACCGACTCAGTTCAGTTCGGTTTTTCGGTTAGGCTCATATATTTTCATCATTTCTTGCATTTTTTAATCACCATTATATTATCATCCTTTAAATATCCTAATCTCAAATATCCAATACCTAAATTAGAAACAAGAAAAAGACCCTAACCTTAATGTGAATTGAAAATTTCATGTTCTAAAACTTTTACACTGTATTTGGGTTCTTATATCAAAGCTCGCATAATTATTATTAACTTTTACTAACAAGATTATAAAGAAAGAACTATATTAATATAAATATTATTCTCAATTATGATAGTGTACTTAACATGATTTTCACATATTCAATATAAAAATATGATATTGCTAGAACTAATGAGATAAGGTTCCACCTGTTTTTTTATGAATTATATGATTCACTAAATTGAATTTGGGTGGGGTAATACATAGGGTGAGAAGTTCAGTTCGGTTCGATCGGGTTCGGGTTTTGTAACCCAAAACCGAAAACCAACCGAACTAGAGCGGTTCGGTTCGGGTTCGGGTTTCGATTTTTGGTCGGTTATTTCGGTTATAACCGAACTCTGCTCACCCCTAAACACAGAGCTTGCATTACCGCATAGAACTCCTTATTGTAGGTGGAGTATCGTTGCCTAGCATCATTTAACTTTTCACTAAAATAGGCAACTAGATGCTTTTCCTGACTCAAAACACCGCCTATCCCAACGTCTGAGGCATCACAAGTAATTTCAAAAACTTTCGTGAAATCTGGAAGCCTCATAATAAGAGCTTCCGTCATTCTCTCTTTGATTTCCCGAAACGCTTTGGCAGCAGCTTTAGTCCATTCGAATTCCTCCTGTTTTAAACAATCGGTAATTGGGGCCTTGATGGTACTAAAGTTTTGAATAAAGCGTCTATAGAATGTGGCTAACCCATAAAACTCCTCACTTCTCGAATATTGCGTGATTCTATCCATTCCATGATAGTTTTAATTTTATCGGGATCTGCAGAGACACCTTGTGAAGAAACAACCACGCCTAAGAAAATGACTTGGTCGATAAGAAAGGTACATTTCTTAGGGTTGGCATATAAACTCTCCTTTCTCAAAACTACACAGATCTGCGTGAGGTGGTCCAAATGTTGCTCCGTTGATTTGCTATAAATGAGGATGTCATCAAAATATACGACTACGAACTTTCCGATAAAGGGTTGCAATACTTGTGTCATCATTCTCATAAAAGTGCTTGAAACATTCGACAAGCGAACGGCACGACCATCCACTCATACAGCCCATCCTTCGTTTTAAAGGCTGTTTTCCATTCATCTCCTAGTCGAATTCGAATTTGGTGGTAACCACTCTTCAAATCTATTTTTGAAAAGATAGTAGCACCGGTCATCATGTCAAGCATATCATCCAACCTGGGAATTGAAAAATAGTATGTTACTTTATTTTATTGATAGCACGACTGTCCACTCACATACGCCATGTTCCATCTTTCTTCGACGTTAACAGTGCGGGGACCGTGCAAGGGTCAAACTCTCACGTATGAACCCTCTGCTCAATAACTCTTCAACTTGCCTTTGTAATTCAGCATGTTCCATCAGGTTCATCTGATAGTGCGGCAAGTTGGGTAGAGTGGCTCCTGGAACTAGATCAATTGCATGTTGAATGTTCCGTACTGCTGGCAGTTGATCAGGCAGCAAACTTCGTGATAATAGGGGCCACTTCAGGAAGAATCGTCTCATGAGATTCTTTCACTACTTCCCGAGAAACCAAAATGATGACTTGTCCCCCACTAATCACTTCTTGTTCAATTTCTTTAGGGCTGATTAAGTTGAGATTCTTCTCTTTTCTCGTGTCCACTGGCTTTTTCTCTTGTTGGGATCTGGGGTGACTTGAAATTAGTTTGATCCGTTGCCCTTCATAGTTGAAAGAACAAGTGTTGGATTTTTCCCACAAAGTTACATCCATGTCAAAGAACCAAGGCCGACCAAGAATCACATGTCCTGCATCATAGGTGGCAAATTGCACAGGTACAAGACATCGTTCATTCACCTCCATCCATGCTGTGTTAATCCAGGGAAATTTGTACGGGCTAGGGTGAGGGACTGTCTTCAACCCTATCTCTGAAATCAAACTGGATGATACATCATTTATACAACTTCTACTATCGACAATGATTTTACATTTTTTTTCAACAATCTTTATTCATGTGTGAAAGATCAAGGTTCTTCACCAGTCAACCATATCCTTAGGCTGAGCGAGAGTACATCGAACGATAGCAACATGCCTGAG
Organism: Agave tequilana; assembly: GCA_038442645.1. Lineage (NCBI taxonomy): Eukaryota > Viridiplantae > Streptophyta > Magnoliopsida > Asparagales > Asparagaceae > Agave > Agave tequilana. The sequence continues at coordinate 8,449 of JAVJIF010013623.1, read as the reverse complement.
AGTACCAAGAACTTCCTCGTGTTCTAAGTCATTCTCAGAATCACTGCTCGCATTCCCTACGAATACAATGTCCTTTTGAGATTCGTCTTGCACCTCATCTGATTGATCATCCAGAAAGAGGGTTTTGGATTTACTTGGGCAGAACTTTTCTACGTGCCCATATCCTTGACATTAAAGTATTGGGTGCGGGGGTTGGTTCGTGGCACGCTCTCGACTGGGCCTTTACCAATGAGATCTCCCGTCGGAGCCGAACTGTTAGGATTGGGTTTGAGCTGGGACTATCCAGAGGTGGCTCTAGTGCCTTGGCTCTTGTAATCTGAATCTCGTTAATAGTAAGATCCTCGAGACGCATCTAAGTCCCGAACTATCTGATAGGCGTGTTCTAACTCACTAACACCCCTTGCAAAGAGTTCCTAAAGGAGATCATCACGAAGGCCAGGCCTGAACCTAGAGACGGTTACTATTGGAGATTCATCGACGAACTCGCTGCACCGGGTCAAGAACTAATCAAATTTCTCAATGTATTCCGTAGCAGAGCAAGTCCCTTGTGTTAGCCTACTCCATTTGTCTAACAGTTGATCCTGAAAAGTAACGGGGAGGTACTTCTGGTTTAACTTGGCTTTCATCTCATCCCAAATCTGGATCGGTTCTTACCTCCTTAGTGCTATCAGTTTTTAAACATTAGACCAATATTGTCCTGCCTGTCCTACCAGTTTTATGGCAGTGAAACGGACTCGCCGCTCTTGGGACATCTCGTACCACTTGAAATAACACTCTAGACTCATTACCCAATCAAGGTAATATTGTGGGTCTAAGCGGCCGTCAAAGTTCGATATGTCCACTTTGATGTTTTTCAAGTACCGTTCATCCTCATCGTATCGATTGTAATTCCTGCTTATTCTCTCTTCTCGACAATTATTAAGTTGACCCTCGAGCTCCATCATGACGTTCCACTTTCAACCTATCCATTCTCTAACTAAGGTGTTCATTTGGGCCTTAATTTCCTCAAGAGTTTTGAGAATTTCAAGAGTAATGTGATGTGATGGTGAGATGATATCAGATGAAGAAGTATTGGGATCCATGTCTGTATTGGATTCTACAAGGTCGTAGACTCTACCACTACAAGTACGCATGCACTGTTAATTACTATTTTTTATTATTATCTAAATGCTGAATTTATGATGTTCTTTATATATATATATATATATATATATATATATAATATATATATATATTATATATATATTATATATATATAATATATATAAAATACACTATGTGATTTTTTACCCAAATATAATAATAATAATATAAAAAAAATGGTAACTTATATGCAAGCACTAAGGATCGAACTCGAGTCCCCAACAAGGGAGAGGAGAGAGTAAACCATTACGCCACAATGGCGTGTAATCCAAAGCACTCGAAATAAATTTGAACCTAATAAACTAGTCAATCTATTATTTTCAAATCTAAGCAAATCTCTTTGAGATTTTAGCAATCTTCAATTCTTATCTGGACTGCTAAATTAAGCAATTCAAAACTAATTGGAATTCAGGTAATCTCTAAATAACCTTTATAAGATCTAAATTCTTTCTTTCTCTTCTACCTCAAGAGAAAACCCTAGTCCAACTCTCCCCACTTTCATCTTTCCTTTCTACTCAAGCGGATCGTGAACAAAAAGGGGGGCTTCGAGGTACAAGGGTTGAGGAGAAAGTAAGGAGGAATAACTCAAAAAAGTAAAAATCAAACTTTTATGAATTAAAATTTGATTTAATGTTTCATGAGTAGATTTATATTCCAATAAATTTTTCATCTAGAATTCTTGTCTAAGCTCTAATTAAAAATTAAATTCTTGAACTAGAATTTAAATAATTTATAATGTTTAACTCTTTCCATGAATCGTTTTCTTTCATTAAAAATATCACATTTGTATATATAAAATATATAAAAGTAATAAATATTAGCCTAATTGGAATATTAAAAAAAAAGAATTGGTTTGGATCTAATAATTGCATATTAAAATTTTTTGTCCAAAAGAAAATTTTTAGAGCTTAACTCCAATGATCTAAATTGGACACATAGGCTAATCTATCAATACATTATTAACCGAAAAAAAAAGAAGAAGAAGAAATTTCAATGTTTTAAAAAAAAAAAAACAAATTTTCTACCGCTGCTCTCGGCCTTTGGCCGAGAGCAGCTCGGCACTGCACAAACCCAAGCGGGTCTGTGCAGGGCCTGGCCTGGCCAGGCCATACCGGGCCTGGCCTAGCTGGCGCGGGCTGGCTGGCCCGCCGGGGGTGGGCTGGCCCTGGCCCGTCCGGGCCTGGCTGGCCTTGGCAGACCCGCTTGGTTGCGGGCCGGGCTGCACAGGGGCAACCCCTGTGCAGCACTTCCCAATAAAAAAAAATCCTTTATTTCGGGTGAGGCCACAAGCCTGTTTTCAGCCCAGCTCTGTATGGGTTGCCCCTTCTGGATCCACACCCGCACAAAAAAACCCGACCCGACAGGAAAATCTAGATTTGTAAACCTACAGAAAAATAATTAAAATAATTAGTTAAAAATATCAAAAAAATAGAGAAAAATATAAATAACAATCTATACTACTTCTACTTTTCATGATAAAATTTTTAGAAGAATAGCAACATAAATTAAATCAAATTACCCCTTTCAAAGTTAGTTTTGTTAAATGGTAAACCAGTTAAGAAATTTAATGTTAAATTTTTTTTTTAAAACCCAATAAAAGAGAATTTAAAATTTGATAAATTAAACTTATTAATTTCATGTAATTTAAAAGATCATATCCCCAATCTTAAGCTAATTAATCAAGATTAAATAAATAAAAGATTCTAACAATTTCTATTGAAATAATTTGTATAGATTTACTGGGATTCTAGGATTGCAGTGCTTTGGATTATAATCTAGCTCAGGTGAGTGCTTTTTCCTCCTTTAGTTAACAAGAATTCTTGTGATGAAGGATTTTATCTAGTTATCTAATTATGTTTGTTAAACTAATGTTCTAGTATTAGAAATTTTATAATTTTATGAATAATCTGCATGCATTATTCGTAGTATATTTATGTATTCGTGTATGCAATTAAGTACATTTGTTCTTGATAATGAATCAAGATCAATACATGATATCGGTTAGGACTTTACCACTAAGACTCACCTGAATGACATTTGTGACCATCATGTTCATGTTATCTAACTACTGGGAAAATATTATTAGATGGTAACAATGTCATCCTGTTTATCATGTTCACCCATATATATATATCCTGTTAGACATGTATCACGATTTCACTTCTGATGTTGTTACTGTTATCATTACCAAATTATCCCAGTAAATTTAGGTAACATGTACATTAATAATCTTGACAACTAAATTAAATAACTTACACTGGGATTAGAAAAATTGATGGAGGAGACAGCGTCTATATTTTGGGTGGACCTAGGATTTAGGTTGCGCAGCCGAAAGAGGGTTCCACTACAGGGTTCCCGTGGGGTGACTGGCACCCCGTCCTGTTCCTGTTCCTATTCCTGTTCCTGTTATACATGTTATACATGTACCTGTTCCTGTTATACATGTTCCTGACTACCTTACGGTAGGTCCTGGTTCAGCGCTAAGGATCTGGGCCGTGGTCCCGGATATGCACGGGACCCACCTAAAACACAGACAATATCTCTAACCGATCACTTTCAATAACTGAGGATCTCGTTGGCACGTGTAATAGGCGTAGTATGGGATGCGTCTATTACATATGGCAATTGGTGTTCACGGATATAATTAATAATGAAAACTGAATTCTTACATTGACATTATTGTAGGATCACCTAGGGGTGAATAGGTGATGGCTAATCTAATGGTCACTTAATGCCAAATAATGCGGAATTAAAAACTATTATGACCTAAACTAAACTCTTAAACTAAACACTACGTATAACACAAGAGTGTTGCCGAATTCCCCGTGAAGGGCTCTGGACAAACTCCTCTAGATTCCCCTAGATAAGGGTTGAGGTGCCGCGTTGGCTCTCTTGGTTAAATACAAGTGTTAGCAAATAACCCAAGCATGTATATCAATTAAGCACAATATGAATATCAAGCATGTGAGGATAAGCACAATAACATGCAAGATATAAACAAAGAGACAAAGAGAGAGAGAGTGAGCAATCGCAAGCACAAGGGATTTGTTTCGAGGTTCGAGCACACTTGCTCTACATCCCCGCCTTCGACACACGAAGGATTTCCACTATAATCGATCCCACCGGATCACTCGGTGCCGCAACACCTACAACTCTCGGACTCCCTAGTCCGTACACACCGCAAGCCCACCGGCTCGTCGAGGCCGCACCTCAAACAAAGAGTTCGCACCCGAACTCGAAACACTGAGTCCCCACTAGGACTCGAAACAATGCTAACACAACCGTCCGCCTCCTCAAAGAACAAAGTAGAACTTTGGTGATCACAACTCTTGATCACCTAAAATCCTCTCACAAAGACACTCCTATAGAATGAATATGTCAATGGGTTGCTCAAGTGTTTGTGAGAAAAACAAGGATGAGAATGGTAGAGGAAACTCAAGAAAAATCTCTTTTAACACTCTTGATAAAAACTCCCCTTTTGATTAGAAGTATTAGCTCTCAAATTAGTGGAGAAAACTCTTTTAATGGAGTGGGAAAAACTGGCTCAAAGTCTACTAAAAATCTTATTTAAAAACAATGCCCAAACCCCCAAATTTATAGGGCTAGAAAAACTAGCCGTTGGAGGTCTGACAGAACTGTCGGTCGACCGCCCGGTCGACCAGCCAACGGTCATATTTCAGACCGTTGTGCCATCGGTCGACCGGTCGGTCGACCGAGGCCAGGATACAGAGAGCAGGTCTCTCTGTCCGGTCGACCGCCCGGTCGACCGGGCCTTTCCGAGCAGAGCTCTCTGGACGGTCGACCGGCCTCCTGCCAGAACTGGCGTGCACGTCTGTGCACGTCGGTCGACCGTGACGGTCGGCCGACTTCAAGCTGCGGTCGACCGTCCCGGTTGACCGACTGAAGCCAGGAAACAAGGTTAAGGGATTAAAAACTTGGTCTTTTTGGTTCACATAAAATCCCATAAAATCACAGAAAAATCTACAAAAATAGTTTTACCAATATACTTTGATAAACAAACATGCTTTCACAAATCAAGGCATGTTATAAATGATTTGGACTATTTTTGTAATATGAAAAATTGGCTCAAATGAAAACTGTATTTTTCCAAACTTGATTTTTCAAAACTTGTTTTTTCAAAACTTCACCAAATACAAAAACAAGATATTTAAACTCATTTGAAGCATAGAGTGTATGGATATGATCCACTACACAAACATGGTGAAATATCTATGTTTTTGACATTAAGCACTAAACATGGTTTTGGTTAAAACATAAAACTTGAATACCAAAAATCAAACATGTATTTTCTAAAATAGAAAATTTTTTGTAAAAACAAAACTATCAAGAGTGTGTGTGTATATGATATATACTTGAGCAATCCACCAATTACTCTATCCTTTACATTTTATCTAAAAACAAAATCTTCTAAAAACAAACCTAGACACAAGTCTTCATCTTCTTGAAGTCTTCACTTGAAGCCTTATCATCTTCTTGACTTGGTCCAAACACGATCCAATGGCTCTTGGATCAAACCGTGCTAGCTCCAAAACTTGACTTTAAATCCTTTGTTGAAGCTATGCACCTACTAAGATCTTGATCATAAATCTGTCACTAATTAAACACAAGATCATTAGTACTATAACTACATGAGTTGATCATCATCAAAACTAGAGTGATGGGCCTTCGAGCCAACAATTATAAACTAAACTTGACATCTGCCTGCATGTTATGATAAACATTGATTATACTCATGGCCTGAGGTACCCTTGATTATATCACTAACTGGATTAGTTTTATTCATTTAGTGTTGGCATGTTATTCCAACCTTACCATGTATATTTTCTTTCCATATGCTTATCCGTTACATGCATGTGCACTTTCCCTTTTATTTTACTACTCACTAAGTTGCTTATTGACGACCCTGAGTTTGCTATACTCAGATTCAGATCTGAGGACATTGCAGGACTAGGAGTACTTTGAGCGCGTTGCAGATCTCCAGTAGACCATCCGCAGTTCAGTTCGTGAGGACTTTTAGTATTTTTGTTTTATTCTTGTTATGCTTATAATAAGTGAACTTTCAAGACATTATTGTACTTTCTTTTGAATGCTGGAATAAGTTGTGAACTTTATGTTTTGATTTAATACATTGAGGCTTAGCGTTTTTTTATTGAAAATACTTCGCCGACTCTCGTCACGTACCCAATTTGGTGTATTCTGGGAAGTGGGGCGTGACAGGGTTTTCTTGGTATCAGAGCTAAGTTTTATCTAGGGTGTATAATTAAGCCAAGCTTTTACCGACAATGTTGAAAATCATACTTTCCAGCTACAAGTACAATAATATTTAAAGTATATTTGAAACCTATTTATATATTTTTCCTAAATTTTATCTTGATTTTTTCAGAGCAATGGCCCAACGACCTCCCTCCTCTCGTATTGCTGCTCATAATGAGGCCACTGATCTGATGGGAGTGCTCCGTGGTATGATGGAGTCTCAACAGGAACAAACAACACCTCTTCGAGACGGATTGTTGGCAGCTCAACAGACAACCACGGGGCCATAGAGAGTCAACGGCACCTCGGGAACCAAAGCCCGAGAACATCTCCGACTTCAGAGGTTGCAGCCGGCCACCTTTGCCGGTACTGAGAAGCCGTTGGATGCAGAACAGTAGTTGGTTGATATGACCAACCTCTTGACCAACCTCTTAACTGCAGATCGTGTTCCCAAGGATGAGCAAGTCGAGGTGGTCAAGGTTCAGCTGACAGACATGGCTCGGACATGGTGGCTTGCAGAGGAAGTGTGGTTGGACCACCAATCGCTTGGGAGCAATTCATGGACAGCTTTTATGAGAGGTTCTTTCCCAAAACAGCTCGAAGGGAAATGGAACAATAGTTCATCAACCTGCAACAGGGGAGTCGTAGCATTGATGAGTACGCTGCGAAATTCTTAAGGTTAAGCCGGTTCACTCTCCATACATGGTGGCAGAGGAGGAAGACCGGCTAACCGATTCCAGCAGGGTCTGAGGTTGGACATTCAGCAGTTCTTGGTCACACAACCACTGAGGACTTACTCTCAGGTTCTCAGTGCTGCCCGTAGCTTAGAGCAGGTGGTAGAGAAGGAGAATAAGAATAAGGTGCAGGCAAGGCTGCTGAAGCGACCCTTTGACCAGGTGATTAAGGGACCTGCATTCAGATTCGGCGGTGCTCCACATATCAAGCAACAGTTTACTCCTTCCTTGCGGGCAGTTGTTTGCGAATTTTGTCAGCTGCCGGACATCATCGAGGGGAGTGCAAAAGGGCGAATAGGCTATGCTTGGCTTGTGGAGCTAGAGATTATCAGCTAGTGAACTGCCTATCCAAGGGGCAAAGGAGTGTCATGCCCGTTGCTCCAGCATCAGAAGCAGCCAAGAGGAATCCAGTACCTGCAGGTAGAGGAGTTCCACTGCCTCCAGGACGACAGATGTTCAGACAGTCCTAGGGGAGCAGGAGCAGGTCGTGGGAGAGGCCAGCCTTTCAATCTGACTGCAAAAGAAGCAGAGGCATCAGAGGAGGTGGTGACAGGTACCATTCTGATTTATTTAGTTCCAGTCATATCATTATTTGATTCTGGTGCTTCACATTTTTATATATCTACTAGTTTCGTAACGAAGCATTCTATACCCTGTTATGATATGGATACCCCATGGGAGATTAGTATGGGGAATGGGATTATAACCACTAGTAGAGTATGCAGATCTTGTCCTGTAGTGATTTATGGAAGGAAGTTTAGTGCAGACATGTTTATAATAAACATTGGTGGATACAATGTGATCTTGGGCATGACATGGATTAGCAAGTATCATGCAGTAATTGATTGTCGGAATAAGAGTGTAATATTTCAAATTCCGCACCAACCAGAGATTCAGTTTGTTGGAGAATCTAGGGCATCCAGGCAGAAGCATCAAGGAGATTGCGTCATCACAGAAGCTGAGGAGATGCTGAAGCCAGTGGTGGAAGAATTCTTAGATGTATTCCTAGAAGAGCTACCCGGATTGCCGCCAGATTGAGTCCTGGAGTTATCTATAGATATCATTCCTGGTACAGCCCCAATCTCTAAGGTACCATATCGGATGGCACCTGTGGACTTGCAGAACTGAAGAAACAGTTACAAGAGTACTCAGACAAAGGATTTATCAGACCTAGTGTTTCACCTTGGGAGCTCTGGTGTTGCTGGTGAAGAAGAAGGATGGTAGCAGGAGGATGTGCATTGACTATCGTGAATTGAACAAGGTCACCATCAAGAATAAATATCATTTGCCCAGGATTG
>JAVJIF010013622.1:135000-149350 GCA_038442645.1 Agave tequilana | reverse complement strand
TGCGACCTTAGTCAGAGACTTTGGTCGCTGTGTACATTTAAACTGCGACCTTAGTCAGAGACTTTGGTCGCAGTGTACATGGTTAATTGCGACCAAGGTCACAGTGTTGTTATTGATAAAGATGGCCAGCAACTGCAATCTAGGGTTGCATTACATGGACTGCGACTTAGGTCGCAGTATGTTAAGTAAGTGTTTCCTTTATATTAACATGCATAGCGACCAGGGTCGCAGTGTTGTTTTATTAAGTGTTATTTTGGATTAAGTCATTTTTGAATCTAAATGAAAAATGAAAAGTTTTTCTGAGGGGACGCGACTTGGAGTCACTCCGAGAGACGCGGCCTGTCATAAAGATTTTATGAGATCTTTAAACGTCAAGTCTACGTTGACGAACCCGCACCATTCGTTGTTTCCCGAAGCGGTTGTCTACGCGTTGGCTCTTCATTGGGTTTAGGCGTTTTTGTCTTTTAATGCCAAACCGGCCTGGCGGTTGGAGACCATAAAGCCGATGATAGGTAGTGAAAAATGCATAATTATCATCATATATACCATCACATTTGCACATTTATTCATTTATAATGCACATTTATTAATATTCGTTATTTAATGTGTGCAGGCCTCGAATTATATTTTAACAATAAATAAAGCTTAAAGAGCCCAAAGCCCAGATCCAAGCCCATATTTGAAGCCCCAAGTCAAAGTGCAAATATCAGATTGTCAAAGTGCAAATATACAAGGGCTAAAGTTGCAATTATTAAAGATGAGGGAAGGATAGAATTCTACCCAACCCTAAACTACTTGCAGGATGAGCATAAAAGCCAAAGATAAAAGAAATTCGTGATAAAAGATTTGGGATAATTGAGATCAAGGTAACTTGATTACTAAGTTATCTCGAAATCCCAACATAAAGAGCCAGGATCAAGCTTCCAGAAGTAAGCGCTCAGCTGGACGGACCAGGAGAGGCCACGCGCCAAAGCGCGTGGCCAACAGCCACAGCTTTGCCGCGGAAACGCGGCAAAAGCCGCGTTTCCGCGGCATTTGGATGACTCCGGGTAACAACTTTTGTGGAAGTGTCGTGATGGGACTCTACTTCCTTCTGCGCCTATAATACCCCCTGCAGTGCAACGTACAGAGCATCCAGAGACGTATTAGGTTTTCTTTTAGCTATTTTTTCTAATTTCTGCACGATTGTATTTTCATTCATGTACGTTGTGAGAAGGAGAAGATTTTGTAACTGGAGATTCATCTGAAGTAAAGGTCACTCTTTTGTTCTCATTTAATTTCTGCAATTTTATTTTATTTTGCGATCTCTCTGATTGTTGTTTTAATCTGTGATCTCTTCTGTTTTCTTTTTCTTTATTTCCTTGCACTCTTTCTCATTAAATAAAAAAGAAAAATATAAATAATTTGAAAAAAAAATAATGAAGAACTAATTCTCTCTAGTGGTTTGCTGAGATTCTTGAAGCAACCCTAGAGCAGTTAAGCCTAGATCTGATTAATGAACATCTATAGAAACCCTAGGTTTAAAAACAACTTTTCTAGAAGATTAAACAAATACCTAGAATTCCTAATATAGGTTGCATATTAAAAAGACTTCTCATGACTTCAAACTTAAGAACTAGGACAGCATAATTTTGAGATTCGTCTTTTATTAGGCTGTACCTAGATGTTAGGATGAACCATAGTTTGGCTTTTAAAATGTAACTTAGCTAGAGTCTAGTATTGATTTTTCTTGCTTGAATTATTTGTAATGACCTAAGGTGAATCACCTACATCTTAGATGAAGATCTAGCTCCTTAACTTGCAATAGGGTTGTGGTAGAAGGTCAGCAAAACCACGTCTTTAATATCATCTTTTTATCTCAAATCTAATCTCTCTTTTCTTACTTGAAGCATACAGAGGAATCGAGTCGAAAAGCTTTCATCGCATCCTTCCCTGAGGATCACGACCCGCTTGAGCCCTTGCTACAGCGGATTCGCATTGAGACTAAGAAATCTGAACTTCCTTTTATTCTTCAAAAAAATTTCATCAAATTTTGGCGCCGTTGCCGGGAAGGAACGGCACGATTTCCTCGTTCTAATCATTCTTTATTCTTTCTGTTGCAGGTACAGAGAACAGGAAACAAAAACAGAGCAGCAAGGACATACAGCAATCCAGTGCCTCTGCCCTCGAAGGCAGAGCACCTGGACCTACTAATTTGCCGCAGAAACGCGGCAAAAGTCGCAGATCTGCGCAGTAGTAGTGAACTACTAACCTGCTTTTCTGCAGGTTGCTCTGCATTGCAAAATTTGCTTACTGCTGTGATTAAATTTCTCTGTTATCACTTTGTAACTGCTAATTAATAACATTAACCCATTTGTTGAAAAAAAAAAAAATTTTAGACTCTTGCATTTAGAGCACGTGTCTATTTTAATTCTTTTTAATTCTGTTGAAGAGTGCTGGCGACAAGGTACGTTTGCATAGCATATAGATTAGGAAACACTCTTGGTTGTTTACTGCTTTCTTGAGTGATTACTTTTCTACAGCTTTACACGTACACTAATTCATCTTAAGGGCATAACCCATAAGCAAGATAAGGTGGGGATTTCATCACCCTTCCTTGGCCCACAAAATCATATCCGTCACACTCACAACCCTAACCTTAAGTAAAATTTGACTAGACGTTGGCCCTAGGTTAACTCGGACTCAATAGGAGATTGACCGAAGGAGGAAAATTGTTCGAAATTAACTCTTGTCAAATCGGTGTCTAGGCAGGGGATTGAGGGCCGAAAGCCCGAAGAACGGTGGTTATTTAATTAAGGAACGTCTCTGACGGAAAACCTCCACCGGTCTTGCCACCTACCTGGCTGATTAGCTCGTGGTTACGTCGACAGTAGACCTCCTAAGGACAGTCTAAAGTTAGGAGTTGTCTAGGTCAAGGCTTACCCTAGATTAGGATTTTTGATTGTTTTTCTTTTTTATTGATTGATTGGGTGAACTTGTTTGCTGATTGTGCATGCCCGCTTGGTCGAGAGACCCACTTACATCCAGGCTAACTAGAACTAGTTCACCACCCGAGCTCAAGCCCGACTCACACATGGCACAACCACAGTCACTCCAAGATAGGTTCTATCCTATTAGAACCTCTCTTCCTTCTTGCATCCAGTTCACTATTGAAAGTGTTGACCCATTTGAACTCAAAGCCACAATACATCAACACTCTTCCCAAATTTCATGGACTTGAATCTGAGGATGCATACTTCTTCATAAGGGAATTTGAAGAAGTATGTCTCATGATGAATATACCTAAGTTAGGAAACGATGCTATCAAACTTAGGTTTATCCCCTTTGCTTTGAAGGATTTAGCAAAGAAATGGCTCTACAGTCTAGAGGCCGGTTCTATATCTTCTTGGGATAATTTTGTTAAGGCATTCTTAAAGAAATTTTATCCTGTTCACATGACTGCATTGATTAGGAAGAATATCCTACAGTTTAAGCAGACAGCCAATGAGCCCTTTTGGAAATACTTCGAACGTTTCAAGGACCTCCTTGCCAATGCCCTCACCATGGGATAGAGAAATGGCGATTATGCCAGTTCTATATGATGGATTAGAATATCAAACTAAAACGTTGTTAGAATCCATGTGCCAAGGAGGATTTCTGAAAAGGACGAAACTGATGGATGGCAATTGTATGAGGAATTAGCTGAAAATACCATCCAATGGGAACCTATTCCTGAAAAATCTAGGACTAATGACCCTACTTCTTCAAAAGGAGGTATCCATTCCATTGAGGCCAACATAGCAACCGATGCTAAGTTAGCTGCTGTTATGCGTAGACTAGAGGCTCTTGAAACTAAAGAGCCAGTCTCTGTGAACCAAGTCAGCTCAACATCTTCGGCGGGCTGTACTTATTGTCAAGATATGAACCATGTGTTCGAGGAATGTCCTGTCTTCATCGCGCATCAAAGCTTGCCCGAACATATGAGTGCGGCCTTCACAAGGCCTGCCAACAATCTTATTCACCCACCTACAATCCCGGTTGGAGAAATCATCCAATTTTTTGTGGGGCCCAAGCAACAATGATCAAACTAGGCCCAAATTCTCCAACAATTTCCAAAATCCGCCCTATCAACAAAATTTCCCTAGTCAAAATCCTCCACCATCTTTTCAAAATTCACAAATGGAGACAAGACTTTCAAATTTGGAAAGAAAGATGGACACTCTAGTTAAAAGCCACGACACGCTGGCTCAAGTTTTAACTAGGATAGAGATCCAATTGAACCAACAAGAGAGACAGAGGGGTACCCTACCGAGTCAACCATTGCCAAACCCTAGGAATCCTAGGCCAGCCAATGAGGCTCAAGTCCCAAATCAGTGTCATATGGTTCATACACTCAGATCAGGGAAACAAGTTGATAATCAAGTATCCATGCCATCGGATCCATCTCAGCCATCTATTCCATCTAGCTTTACTTCCATTCCATCTAGCTCCACTCCTGTTCCATCCAGCCCCAATGAAACTGAAGCTGAAAAGTCAGCAGGTCAGATGCACCAGCCTATAGCTCCATTTCCAAATAGGCTTGAAGCAACAACAATGCACATATGGAGAAATTATTAGAGGTGTTCAATCAAGTTAGGCTCAACATTCCACTTCTTGATGCAATCCAACATGTCCCTAGTTATGCCAAATTCCTTAAGGACATGTGCACCAAGAAAAGAAAGACTAATGTGCCTAAGAAGGTTTTCTAGCCACTAACATAGTGAGCTATTGTCCAATCAGATCCCTATCAAGTATAAGGACCCAGGTTGCCCCACCATCTCTTGCACCATAGGTCGAGCCGAAATCAATCGAGCACTCCTCGATTTAGGAGCCAGCATCAATTTGCTCCCTTTCTCCGTGTATCAACAACTTGGATTAGGTGAATTCAACCCTACCCAAGTTACTATTCAGTTGGCTGACCGCTCTATCAAAGTTCCTAAGGGAGAAATCAATGACGTTCTCATACGGGTAGGAGAATTCATTTACCCAGTAGATTTCATTGTCTTAGAGACACAACCTGTGTCTAATCCTAGGTCCCAACTCCCGTTATCTTAGGAAGACCGTTCCTAGCAACCGCTAATGCAATTATAAATGTAAAACGGTTCCATGAGACTGACTTTTGGGGATATGACCAAGGAAGTCAATGTTTTCAACCTAGGTAAGCATCCTTACGATGTGACCGACCAACCCTTTGAGGTTAACTCCATTGAGAACATGACAAGTGAGCATAATGATGAGATCATATTTGAGTCAGAGGAAGAGGAAGAGTTAGAAACAAGTGATATCAGTCTTGATGAGATCGAATGGGAATCTAATCTGAGTTCTATAGAGATGGGAGATTCTAGCTTACTCCACCCATCGAGCCAACTCCTTCTTTGGAGTTAAAAGCCTTGCCTAAACATCCTAAGTACGCCTACCTCGGTGAACAAGAGACGTTACCGGTCATAGTTGCATCTAATTTGACTAATAGGCAAGAGGAAGACCTACTGGCAACCCTTAGGAGACATAGGGAAGCCATTGGTTGGGCTATGGCAGATATCAAGGGACTGAGCCCTACGATAGTCCAGCATCGTATCCATCTAGAGGAAGGGGTTAGACCAAAGAGGGATCCACAGCGTAGGCTAAACCCACTCATGCAGGAGGCTGTACACGCCGAAATAGTGAAACTGTTAGATAATGGGATCATTTATCCCATTTCCGATAGCGAATGGGTTAGCCCAATGCATGTGGTCCCTAAGAAGTCTAGTTTTACTGTGGTAGAGAACGACAAGCATGAGTTAGTGCAAACACGATTGCCTACCAAGGTGAGAGTATGCATAGACTACCGCAAGTTGAACGCAGCCACTAGGAAAGATCATTTTCCCCTCCCTTTCATTGACCAAATGTTGGAAAGATTAGCAGGTCATGAGTATTACTTCTTTTTTGACGGTTATTCAGGGTATAACCAAATTCCTATAGCCCCGGAGGATCAAGAGAAGACAACGTTCACGTGTCCATTTGGGACATTTGCCTACCGTCGAATGCCTTTCGGCCTATGCAATGCCCCCGCCAATTCCAACGTTGTATGTTAAGCTTGTTTCTGATATGGTCGAGCGTTTCCTAGAAATTTTCATGGACGACTTCTCCGTCTATGGAAATTCATTTGACCAGTGTCTCCATCACTTGGAGCTAGTACTGAGTAGGTGCACCGAAAAGAACTTGACCCTCAATTGGGAAAAGTGTCACTTCATGGTGCAACATGGGATTGTCCTAGGTCACGAGATATCTAGGGAAGGGATTAAGGTAGACAAGGCCAAGGTGGAGATCATAGCGAAACTTCCACTTCCGCGATGCGTGAAGGACATTCGGTCTTTCTTAGGACACGCCGGATTTTATCGTAGGTTCATTAAGGACTTTAGCAAAATTGCTAGACCCCTTACAACCTTCTAGCTAAAGACGTTCCTTCATCTTTGATGATAGGTGCCATAGTGCATGGGAGAAATTGAAAATGGAACTTATCTCTGCTCCTATCATCTCACCTCCGGACTGGTCCAAGCCTTTTGAGATCATGTGCGATGCCTCAGATTTTGCGATAGGTGCTGTCTTAGGACAGCGTAAGGACAGCAAGCAACACGTGATCTATTATTCGAGTAGGACGCTCAATGACGCCCAAATGAACTATACTACAACCGAGAAGGAATTCTTGGCAGTAGTGTTCGCTTTGGAGAAATTCCGCCCATACCTACTTGGGACCAAGACCACGATTTTCACTGACCATTCTGCTCTTCGATACCTTATGCTTAAAAAAGATGCGAAGGCCCGACTCATTCGTTGGATCCTTCTCCTTCAAGACTTCGATCTCGAAATTCGAGATAAAAAGGTGTCGAAAATGTCATAGCTGACCATCTCTCTCGTGTGCCAAACGCACCTTCTGACGAGCTGCCATCAATGACAATTTTCCCGATGAGCAACTTCTAGCCATCTCTAAGGAGCCATGGTTTGCTGACATAGTAAATTACTTAGTCACAAACCAAACACCACCTAGTTGGTCTAAACAGGATAGATACCGATTCTTGTCTCAAGTTCGGTATTACATGTGGGAAGATCCTTATCTTTTCAAATATTGTAGCGACCAAATCATTAGGAGATGTGTCCCCGACGAGAGACTAGAAGCGTGCTAGCTTTTTGTCATGAGTTCGCTTGCGGTGGACATTTTGGTCCCCGCAAAACTGCCGAGAAAATTCTGCAAAGTGGCTTTTATTGGCCAACTGTGTTTAGAGACGCATTTGAGTATTGCAAAACTTGCACAAGATGTCAAATGATAGGAAGAATTTCCAAACGAAATATGATGCCCCTAAATCCCTTCTAGAAATAGAACTTTTCGACGTATGGGGCATTGATTTTATGGGACCCTTCCCTAATTCGTTTGGACACCAGTACATCTTGTTGGCCGTAGACTACGTGTCAAAGTGGGTAGAAGCTGTCCCTTGCAAGACAAATGACAACAAAGTTGTTGTCAAATTCTTGAAAGATAATATCATCTCACGCTTTGGAATCCCTCGAGCCATCATTAGCGACAATGGCACACATTTTTGCAATAGAACTTTTGAAGCTCTTATGCGAAAATATGCCATTACTCACAAGTTGTCTACGCCCTACCATCCTCAAACTAGCGGTCAGGTAGAAGTTTCTAACAGGAAAGTCAAGCTCATTTTGGAGAAGACTGTGAATCAGAATAGGAAGGACTGGTCCACCAAACTGGTAGATGCCTATGGGCATATAGGACTGCCTTTAAGACAATTCTAGGAATGTCTCCCTACAGACTGGTCTTTGGAAAGGCTTGCCACCTTCCTGTCGAGCTAGAGCACCGGGCCCTTTGGGCAATTAAGCAGCTAAATTTCGATTTAGATAAGGCCGGTGAGTTTCGGAAATTACAAATTTCTGAACTAGAGGAGTTGAGGAATGATGCATACGAGAATGCGAAGATTGCGAAGGATAGAGTTAAGGTTTTTCACGATAAATTCATCACGAGAAAAACTTTTGTCCAAGGACAAAAAGTTTTACTCTACAACTCTAGACTTCATCTCTTTCCCGGCAAGTTGAAGTCAAGATGGACAGGGCCATTCATTGTTAAGACTGTGTTTCCACACGGAGCTATAGAGATCTACGACCCCAAAATGGCAATGCATTCAAGGTAAATGGTCACGTCTTAAAATCTTTTTGGAGTCTGTGCCGGAAGCTAATGCGGCGATGGGTCTTTTTGACCCACTATATCGGTGATTATATCTTTCTGCCAGTTCATGCATCCATACATTTCATTCATACATTAGGGACAATGCATGAAACAAGTGTGGGGAAGATATGTAATATATTAAAATATATATATATATATATATATATATATATATTTTTTAAAAAGGATAATACTTTGACTTATTTTTTTTGAAAGAAATCTAAGTTAGTTTTAAGGATTAGGAAAATCATGATTAGGATTTCTAAAAACTTGGTCAAAATAAATAAATTGTTTAAATTTTAGGTATAGGAGAGAAATTGAATAAATAATTAGTCTTGATTTTTACCTTAATGAAATGTGCATACCTAATGCATATCTAGGATTCTAAGACAAAGACCTTGTGCCTCATAAAAAAAAATAAATAAAAAATAAAAATATCACCAATTAAGCTGATACATGTGCCTCAAGAAGCATAAGTATTCATGCTAAAGGTGAGTAAATAAAAATAAAGTCCTTAGTTTATGGCCTAATTCATTCGAATTTGAGTCCGCGGGGTGTTTTCTCACCTGGTGCCCTAAAGCCGACCGGTTTGGGAGCCACCGACTTTAAGTTCGCTACATGGGTGGATTAGAAAGCCTAAGAAAACTGAGAAATATTATACATGTATTAACACATCTAATAGTCAATTAGTTAGGTATGAGGGCCTCAAGAAGCCTTGATACTTATACAAAGAAAATGAGATGAGTTATACATGTCAAAAAAAAAAATATATATATATATATATATATATATATATTAACACATCTAATAGTCAATTAGTTAGGTATGAGGGCCTCAAGAAGCCTTGATACTTACACGAAAGAAAATTAGATGATGTATAAAAATAATAAAGAGGCATGAGAGTCCAAGTTAAGGAATTGCTAGTAAAAATACATAAGGATGCATATGATTTTTGGTAACGAAAAAAGACTATATTAGAAATTCAATTTTAATCCTTACCTAAAATGAATAACAATTGACTTTATAAAGACTAGGTTTGAAGAATGAATAAAAATGAGGATCCTAAAACTTATAGACTACTTAGTCTCTTCCAATATTAGTCAAATATTTTCCTTTTATGGATTTTGTGGGTGTAATCCGCTGAAAACCCTCACGAGACAACACTCGTCCTCTAGGGTAACCTAGGGGTTTAACGGCTTGTTGCACATGCTAAGTGTAACCGTGATTCCTACGAAAGTGAGTTAGCTAGGTAGATTTTTCTCTTTCTTTTTGATTTTACTCGAGGACGAGCAAAAAGATAAGTGTGGGGGTGTGATAGGTAGTGAAAAATGCATAATTATCATCATATATACCATCACATTTGCACATTTATTCATATTATAATGCACATTTATTAATATTTCGTTATTTAATGTGTGCAGGCCTCAAATTATTATTTTAACAATAAATAAAGCTTAAAGAGCCCAAATGCCCAGATCCAAGCCCATATTTGAAGCCCAAGAGTCAAAGTGCAAATATCAGATTGTCGAAGTGCAAATATACAAGGGCTAAAGTTTCAATTATTAAAGATGGGGAAGGATAGAATTCTACCCAACCCTAAACTCTTGCAGGATGAGCATAAAAGCCAAAGATAAGAAGGAAATTCGTGATAAAAGATTTGGGATAATTGAGATCAAGGTAACTTGATTGCTAAGTTATCTCGAAATCCCAATATAAAGAGCCAGGATCAAGCTTTCAGAAGTAAGCGCTCAGCTGGACGGACCAGAGAGGCCACGCGCCAAAGCGCGTGGCCAACAGCCACAGTTTTGCCGCGGAACGCGGTAAAAGCCGCGTTTCCGCGGCATTTTGGATGACTCCGGGCAACAACTTTTGTGGAAGTGTCGTGATGGGACTCTACTTCCTTCTGCGCCTATAAATACCCCTGCAGTGCAACGTACAGAGCATCCAGAGACGTATTAGGGTTTTCTTTTAGCTATTTTTTCTAAGTTTCTGCACGATTGTATTTTCCATTCATGTACGTTGTGGAGAAGGAGAAGATTTTGTAACTGGAGATTCATCTGAAGTAAAGGTCACTCTTTTGTTCTCATTTAATTTCTGCAATTTTATTTTATTTTGCGATCTCTCTGATTGTTGTTTTAATCTGTGATCTCTTCTGGTTTTCTTTTTCTTTATTTCCTTGCACTCTTTCTCATTAAATAAAAAGAAAAAATATAAATAATTTGAAAAAAAAAATAATGAAGAACTAATTCTCTCTAGTGGTTTGCTGAGATTCTTGAAGCAACCCTAGAGCAGTTAAGCCTAGATCTGATTAATGAACATCTATAGAAACCCTAGGTTAAAAACAACTTTTCTAGAAGATTAAACAAATACTAGAATTCCTAATATAGGTTGCATATTAAAAGACTTCTCATGACTTCAAACTTAAGAACTAGGACAGCATAAATTGAGATTCGTCTTTTATTAGGCTGTACCTAGATGTTAGGATGAACCATAGTTTGGCTTTTAAAATGTAACTTAGCTAGAGTCTAGTATTGATTTTTCTTTCTTGAATTATTTGTAATGACCTAAGGTGAATCACCTACATCTTAAGATGAAGATCTAGCTCCTTAACTTGCAATAGGGTTGTGGTAGAAGATCAGCAAAACCACGTCTTTAATATCATCTTTTTATCTCAAATCTAATCTCTCTTTTCTTACTTGAAGCATACAGAGGAATCGAGTCGAAAAGTTTTCATCGCATCCTTCCCTGAGGATCACGCCCGCTTGAGCCCTTGCTACAGCGGATTCGCATTGAGACTAAGAAATCTGAACTTCTTTTTATTCTTTAAAAAATTTCAATCAGCCGACGGTTCTGATTATGAACCATTAATTATGGTTATTATGGGCTGCCTATAAATAGGCTCACCCTCTCCCTTTACAGCCCATAATTAGACTGTTTTCTTTTCGAGAGCAATTGCTCTGAGAATTTTCTCCTTCTTCAGAGTCTCTAACAGGGGCCTGCCTCCATGGAAGAAGATGACCCTATGGACGAACTTGATCGATGTTCGTCCACAAGGGAAGAAGTCATAGACCTCATCGTCCACAAGGGAAGAAGTCATGGTCCTCGTCGTTTACAAGGAAGAAGTCATGATCACTGACGAGGACTTAACCCTCACCAAGATCTCTCGGACTTGATGCACCAGTCAAGCTTGCTGGCATGGCATGGTCAGAGTGGGTATGGCGGCGGGGATGTGGTGGATATAGTGGTGGGTAGCATACCTTGTGAGGTCTCAAACCTCCTCTCTTACCCAGAAGTGACATCGAGGAAATCCATGCTCACTGGATAACCTTCTGGTGGAAGAGATGTTCATCAACGAAGGATCGTATCCGCCACTTTGGAGGGTCAGGTGGAATCGGAGGATTCTGCTGCCACCAGACCTCAATAACACCATTGCTCTTAGTCAACAAGGGCTCTTTTGATGTTTAGTCGTGCATCACAGTGCAATCGGCTTCGATCGTCGCCACAGTGTCCAATCCTCGTTTGGCGCCCTTCCAAACATCCTGTACTTGGAATCATATGTAGCTTTAAGGAGTGAGTGCAGCCTCTGAGAGAGAGAG
Organism: Agave tequilana; assembly: GCA_038442645.1. Lineage (NCBI taxonomy): Eukaryota > Viridiplantae > Streptophyta > Magnoliopsida > Asparagales > Asparagaceae > Agave > Agave tequilana. The sequence continues at coordinate 137,524 of JAVJIF010013622.1, read as the reverse complement.
GGACTTCTTTGTACTGCTGTATTGTAACACTCAATCTTATTGTATAAGAGAGCGTTTTGTATCATTTTCACATGCCTGAACATAAATGCCTGGACATAAATAAAAGCATATTTGTTTTTTTAATAAACTACGACCTTGGTCGCAGTCATACATTGCAAACAAAACAACTTGGACCAGAGAACGACACTGCGACCAAGGTCGCATAAGACTACAGTGCAAACAGAAGCAACTGCGACCAGGGTCGACCACATGCGACCAAGACTGCGACTAAGCAACTGCTGCGGTGATGTGTCACCTCGTCGCAGTGTTGTTGTTGATTAAGACTATAGACCAGCAACTGCGACCAAGTCACAGTGTATTTATTAAGTCTGCGTCCAGCAACGGCGACCAAGGTAGCAGTGTTGTTGTTGATTAAGACCATAGACCAGAAACTGGGACTAAGGTCGCAGTGTATTTATTAAGTCTGCGTCCAGCAACTGCAACCAAGGTAGCAGTGTTGTTGTTGATTAAGACTATAGACCAGCAACTGCGACCAAGGTCGCAGTGTATTTATTAAGTCTGCGTCCAGCAACTGCGACCAAAGTCGCAACCTTTCATTTTTAAAATTTATACGGTGTGAAGTAATATAATTATTATTGTGTCCATGGTCGCAGTATATTCGTTTAGCGTAAAATATTTAAAATGAAGGTTTGTAACAATTGTACAGCATTTCAACCAAGACATAGTAGTAAAAAATGTAATTCACACAATTAACCTTAGAAAACAGATTATATATATTTAAAAAAAACAAAATACAATTTTTAAACTTCTAATCCTCGTCATCACCATCGTAATCAGATTCGTCGTCAAGAGTCATGCTTTCGTCTTCTGTATCGCTTTCCGTCTCTTCCTCCTCTTCAGCGACAGTCTCCTCTTCGCTTCTTCCTCTTCATGTTTGTGTTTTGGTTCACCAATGAAGTCCAGAACGGGTCGTCTGTATCAAGCTCAGATTCTGACCCGTAGCGAGGCATCGGTTCAGAACTATACATCCAATCATCATTAGATGATTGGCTTCTTTCCGGTGAAGACGGTGGTGAAGACATTTTTTGAATCTATTTCCGAACAGTAGAGTAACGAGTTTGAGCAAAAATAACTTAGTATGTTTTTAATCCTTTGCTGATGACCCTTTATATATTTTTAATCCTGTAATTCCAAAGGTTTAAGCTCTCGGACCACGTGAATATCTGTCAAATATATTTTCTACCTTTTCCCAAAAATTTTATACTTCCTAGGTGACTGTTCAATTATCCAAACAGATTAAAAGTTAATACACTATATTTAAATTACTTTGAACTCCAAAACAGTTCATTATTGCGACCATAGTCGCATTGGGAACTGATAAATGATTAAGTAACTGCGACCATAAATGTCAACTGTTAGTCATCAAATACTGTCCTTCGTATAATTTATGAATGTTGTCTGATACTCTATGAACAATTAAATTGTTTTTTTACATATATATGCGACCAGTACTGCGACTATGATCGCAGTACCGCGACTATGGTCGCAATACTTTAACGAGCGATAGTATAATCACAGTTACGTATTATTTTATAATCTTTTGTTCTTTTATTTGTGACTGTTTCTGAATAAGGACCGATTCTACAGTCGCAGTTCAATGTATCTTTTATCTCAGCAGCCTATAAACTATGAATTATTTTTACTTATTGCATGCGTAGTAGGACTGCGACATAGTCGCAGTGTTTAAGAACAGCGGTCGCAGTTTCATATGTAATTAAAAAGAGTTTATAAGTTAATACAGTGAGAAAGAGACCTTACAAAAAAAAAGAGAATAAAAGCTTTTTAAAAGAAGACAAATATTCGTCGTCTTTACAAAAAAAAGAGAATTAAAAGCTTTTTAAAAGAAGACAAATATTTTCGTCGTCTTTATCAGAAGATCAGAAGATCAGGAAATCCTAATCCTCGTCATTATCACCATCATAAGCAGATTTGTCGTCTTCATTCTCCTGGTCTTCCTGTTCATCACTTATTCCCTCATCATCTTCCCTTTCTGAGTTTTTTTTTCACCGATAAACTCCCAGAATGGATCGTCTATATCAAGCCTCGTCGACCTGTTGTGAGGAAGCGAGCCTACAGCTCAGAGGACATGCTTTCATCAAGCATGTCTTCCTCACTAACCCACATGAAAACTTCATCATCCTCATGAATAGGAAGATCAGTTAATACATTATTTGATGTAGTGAGATAGTCAAAAGGAGTGAAGTCCAGACTGGTATCAGATTCCTAGAATATCCTGAAGAAAATGGACCGGTGGGGGAACGATGAAGTTGAAATCTAAGTGTTCAGAGAAGAAGATGGGGAAGACATGATTCAAGAAATTTTTTTTGAAAGTTTTGTAATCAAATTGAAAAGGAAGAGCAAAAATATAGTTTGTAGGTATGAGATAATATATTAGTTACAAGCATTATATAAAGATCAATATTTGTAGAAGAACATGAATAGTAATAATAATTGTTACAGGTGA